>JAQFWZ010000022.1:34227775-34332775 GCA_027789725.1 Dendropsophus ebraccatus
TGCCCCCCACACTACCTGCCTATATGAGCCCTGTGCCCATTTCGGCTTAGTGTAGAGGACCCTCCTTACCATACAAGAGAAGATCAAAGCCATCAGTCCGAGGGGTAAACAGCAGAGCAGCATATTGACCAGAGACCAGCACATGTAGTCGCTGTATATAGGCTGAAGATCTGCTCCCACCACCGGGGGCGCTGTGCTCGCAGTAACTACATACTGGGCTGGCTGGTGGGCCATGGGCTCAGGTCCAGCTGGATAACAGGCCGGAGCGCTGACAGCCTGGGCATAGGTTGGCAGAGGTTGCTGAGCTGGATCCTGCATCTGAGGAGGGATTGGCTCCTGGGCGCCGGGGTGGACGCTGGTGTCTGTGTCCATGATTCAGTTGGGAATAATGTGCGGTGGTCAAGTGCTTGTCTATGAAGATGCAGCTGTACTCCTGGCCGGTGGTCGAGTGCCTGTCTATGAAGATGCAGCCGTACTCCTGGCCGGTGGTCGAGTGCCTGTCTATGAAGATGCAGCCGTACTCCTGGCCGGTGGTCGAGTGCCTGTCTATGAAGATGCAGCCGTACTCCTGGGAAGTGGTCGAGTGCCTGTCTATGAAGATGCAGCTGTACTCCTGGGCGGTGGTCGAGTGCCTGTCTATGAAGATGCAGCTGTACTCCTGGCCGGTGGTCGAGTGCTTGTCTATGAAGATGCAGCCGTACTCCTGGGAAGTGGTCGAGTGCCTGTCTATGAAGATGCAGCCGTACTCCTGGCCGGTGGTCGAGTGCCTGTCTATGAAGATGCAGCCGTACTCCTGGGCAGTGGTCGAGTGCTTGTCTATGAAGATGCAGCCGTACTCCTGGGAAGTGGTCGAGTGCTTGTCTATGAAGATGCAGCTGTATTCCTGGCCGGTGGTCGAGTGCCTGTCTATGAAGATGCAGCTGTACTCCTGGGCGGTGGTCGAGTGCCTGTCTATGAAGATGCAGCTGTACTCCTGGCCGGTGGTCGAGTGCTTGTCTATGAAGATGCAGCCGTACTCCTGGGAAGTGGTCGAGTGCCTGTCTATGAAGATGCAGCCGTACTCCTGGCCGGTGGTCGAGTGCCTGTCTATGAAGATGCAGCCGTACTCCTGGGCAGTGGTCGAGTGCTTGTCTATGAAGATGCAGCCGTACTCCTGGGAAGTGGTCGAGTGCTTGTCTATGAAGATGCAGCTGTATTCCTGGCCGGTGGTCGAGTGCTTGTCTATGAAGATGCAGCTGTATTCCTGGCCGGTGGTCGAGTGCTTGTCTATGTAGATGCAGCCGTACTCCTGGGCAGTGGTCGAGTGCTTGTCTATGATGATGCAGCTGTATTCCTGGGTGGTGGTCGAGTGCTTGTCTATGAAGATGCAGCCGTACTCCTGGGCAGTGGTCGAGTGCTTGTCTATGTAGATGCAGCCGTACTCCTGGGCAGTGGTCGAGTGCTTGTCTATGTAGATGCAGCCGTACTCCTGGGTGGTGGTCGAGTGCTTGTCTATGTAGATGCAGCCGTACTCCTGGGCAGTGGTCGAGTGTTTGTCTATGTAGATGCAGCCGTACTCCTGGGCAGTGGTCGAGTGCTTGTCTATGTAGATGCAGCCGTACTCCTGGCCGGTGGTCGAGTGCCTGTCTATGAAGATGCAGCCGTACTCCTGGGCAGTGGTCGAGTGCTTGTCTATGAAGATGCAGCCGTACTCCTGGGAAGTGGTCGAGTGCTTGTCTATGAAGATGCAGCTGTATTCCTGGCCGGTGGTCGAGTGCTTGTCTATGAAGATGCAGCTGTATTCCTGGCCGGTGGTCGAGTGCTTGTCTATGTAGATGCAGCCGTACTCCTGGGCAGTGGTCGAGTGCTTGTCTATGAAGATGCAGCTGTATTCCTGGGTGGTGGTCGAGTGCTTGTCTATGAAGATGCAGCCGTACTCCTGGGCAGTGGTCGAGTGCTTGTCTATGTAGATGCAGCCGTACTCCTGGGCAGTGGTCGAGTGCTTGTCTATGTAGATGCAGCCGTACTCCTGGGTGGTGGTCGAGTGCTTGTCTATGTAGATGCAGCCGTACTCCTGGGCAGTGGTCGAGTGTTTGTCTATGTAGATGCAGCCGTACTCCTGGGCAGTGGTCGAGTGCTTGTCTATGTAGATGCAGCCGTACTCCTGGGCAGTGGTCGAGTGCTTGTCTATGTAGATGCGCCTAATGAAATGATGCGGTCGCCACATCCTGAGATTCTTGTGAAATGACTGATATTACACACACAAAGGGAACATGTACCCAAATAGCTGAGATACCTGACACAAGGAGCTGAGATACAGTTACAGCTGCACAGTCCTCTCTATCCCCTCCCTGCACTCATCTCTCTGATCATAGAGAGAACTGTGCGGTCATACAGATACAGCTGCACAGTCCTCTCTATCCCCTCCCTGCACTCATCTCTCTGATCATAGAGAGAACTGTGTGGTCATACAGATACAGCTGCACATTCCTCTCTATCCCCTCCCTGCACTCATCTCTCTGATCATAGAGAGAACTGTGTGGTCATACAGATACAGCTGCACATTCCTCTCTATCCCCTCCCTGCACTCATCTCTATGATAATGACATAGGAACATGGAGATTTAAGGGTTTTCAATGCCATGATTGCTTATGGACCCTCTCTGAGATGTTGTTGACTTTAGTAGGACCTGCATATATGTCATACCCTATCCAATAATGCCCCGGAAGGGGCAGGAAGCCATCGTTAGGAGATAGAAAACCCTTCTAATCACAGTCATCCCCTGCCCACCTCTGTGACACCCGACCACCTCTATAGCAACAACCTCTCTATGACACCCTAACCCCCCTCTGTGACACCCGAACACCTCTATAGCAACCAACCCCCTCTATGACACTCTAACCCCCCTCTATGGCCCCCGACCCCCTCTGTGACACCCGACCACCTATGTGAAACCTGACCACCTCTGTGACACCCGACCACCTCTGTGACACCCGACCACCTCTATAGCAACCTCCCCCCTCTATGACACCCAACCCCCTCCATGACATCCGACCACATGGTCTTAGCATTATCATGATGCCAGGTTATTGCTCCTTCTGGGTCCTCACACCTACATTCCCAGTGTTCTTATTTCTCAATTTTTTGTAAATATCTCAGTGATGTTTATTTAATTTTTTCTCATTAACTTTTTTCTATATTTCTTTTCTACATATCCTTTTATATTACCCAACTTCTTCATGTGAGCAGCATTGTTATACCTGTGAGGCCCATGTTATACCTGCGAGGCCCATGTTATACCTGTGAGGCTCCTGTTATACCTGTGAGGCCCATGTTATACCTGTGAGGCCCATGTTATATCTGTGAGGCCCATGTTATACCTGTGAGGCCCATGTTATACCTGCGAGGCCCATGTTATATCTGCGAGGCCCATGTTATACCTGCGAGGCCCATGTTATACCTGTGAGGCCCATGTTATACCTGTGAGGCCCATGTTATACCTGTGAGGCCAGGTTATACCTGTGAGGCCCATGTTATACCTGTGAGGCCCATGTTATACCTGTGAGGCCCATGTTATATCTGAGAGGCCCATGTTATACCTGTGAGGCTCCTGTTATACCTGTGAGGCCCATGTTATACCTGTGAGGTCCATGTTATACCTGAGAGGCCCATGTTATATCTGAGAGGCCCATGTTATACCTGTGAGGCTCCTGTTATACCTGTGAGGCCCATGTTATACCTGTGAGGCCCATGTTATACCTGTGAGGCCCATGTTATACCTGTGAGGCCCATGTTATACCTGAGAGGCCCATGTTATATCTGAGAGGCCCATGTTATACCTGTGAGGCTCCTGTTATACCTGTGAGGCCCATGTTATACCTGTGAGGCCCATGTTATACCTGTGAGGCTCCTGTTATACCTGTGAGGCCCATGTTATACCTGTGAGGCCCATGTTATACCTGTGAGGCCCATGTTATACCTGTGAGGCTCCTGTTATACCTGTGAGGCCCATGTTATACCTGTGAGGCCCATGTTATACCTGTGAGGCCCATGTTATACCTGTGAGGCCCATGTTATACCTGTGAGGCTCCTGTTATACCTGTGAGGTCCATGTTATACCTGTGAGGCCCATGTTATACCTGTGAGGCTCCTGTTATACCTGTGAGGCCCATGTTATACCTGTGAGGCCCATGTTATACCTGTGAGGCCCATGTTATACCTGTGAGGTCCATGTTATACCTGTGAGGCTCCTGTTATACCTGTGAGGCTCATGTTACACCTGTGAGGCCCATGTTATACCTGTGAGGCCCATGTTATACCTGTGAGGCCCATGTTATACCTGTGAGGCTCATGTTATACCTGTGAGGCCCATGTTATACCTGTGAGGCTCATGTTATACCTGTGAGGCCCATGTTATACCTGTGAGGCCCATGTTATACCTGTGAGGTCCATGTTATACTTGTGAGGCTCCTGTTATACCTGTGAGGCCCATGTTATACCTGTGAGGCCCATGTTATACCTGTGAGGCCCATGTTATATCTGTGAGGCCCATGTTATACCTGTGAGGCCCATGTTATACCTGTGAGGCCCATGTTATACCTGTGAGGCCCATGTTATACCTGTGAGGCCCATGTTACACCTGTGAGGCCCATGTTATACCTGTGAGGCCCATGTTACACCTGTGAGGCCCATGTTACACCTGCGAGGCCCATGTTATACCTGCGAGGCCCATGTTATACCTGCGAGGCCCATGTTATACCTGCGAGGCCCATGTTACACCTGCGAGGCCCATGTTACACCTGCGAGGCCCATGTTATACCTGTGAGGCCCATGTTATACCTGTGAGGCCCATGTTATACCTGTGAGGCCCATGTTATACCTGTGAGGCCCATGTTATACCTGTGAGGTCCATGTTATACCTGTGAGGCCCATGTTATACCTGTGAGGCCCATGTTATACCTGTGAGGCCCATGTTATATCTGTGAGGCCCATGTTATACCTGTGAGGCCCATGTTATACCTGTGAGGCCCATGTTATACCTGTGAGGCCCATGTTACACCTGTAAGGCCCATGTTATACCTGTGAGGCCCATGTTACACCTGTGAGGCCCATGTTATACCTGTGAGGCCCATGTTACACCTGTGAGGCCCATGTTACACCTGCGAGGCCCATGTTATACCTGTGAGGCCCATGTTATACCTGCGAGGCCCATGTTACACCTGTGAGGCCCATGTTACACCTGTGAGGCCCATGTTATACCTGTGAGGCCCATGTTATACCTGTGAGGCCCATGTTATACCTGTGAGGCCCATGTTATATCTGTGAGGCTCCTGTTATACCTGTGAGGCCCATGTTATACCTGTGAGGCCCATGTTATACCTGTGAGGCCCATGTTACACCTGTGAGGCCCATGTTATACCTGTGAGGCCCATGTTATACCTGCGAGGCCCATGTTATACCTGTGAGGCCCATGTTATACCTGTGAGGCCCATGTTATACCTGCGAGGCCCACAATGCACCAGTGATGGATGAATAATGCGGAGCGCTTTTATTGTATACCATGTATCAGTAACCATAGTTACTCCTCCCGTAGTTCCCCCCGTAATCTGAGGACCTGTAACCAGACACCGCACTGTGCAAAACTACAAAATAGAGAATGAGCCCAGAAACTTCCAGGAGGAGCCCGATCACCAGAGCCGCGATGTTCAGCGTGAAGGCCCGGCGGGAGTTCTTGGCCGCCGCCTCTTGGTCGCGAGCGTCATTGTCGGATCTCGTCTGCAAAAGATGGAGAGAAAGAGGTAAAAAATCCAAAATGGCAGCACGCCGCAGAGGAAAGATCCTGGTGTTCATTGATCCATTGTGAACAAGACGCAACGTTTCCCCGTTACAATAAGGGCTTCTCCAAGCATGGTGCTGCGGGCGGGGGTCAGCACCCTGCAATATGCCGCCCCACAGTGGGAGGTACTGGTAAGATATAATTCTATAATGGATGGGGGAGGGGCATCACAACAAACACGGATCAGCCTATCTCAGCAAGTTGGTTCTTCATGATGCCTCACCGGAGACTCCGACTCCTAGAAGACGGAAGATGACCCCCCACCCACCCCCGCTGCCATAAACGAACATGTAGCATGTAGAATATCGGTCAGACCAGACACCCACTGACTTATACAGACCCCAGACCAGACCCCAATCATCTGATACAGACCCCCATCATCTGATACAGACCCCAGACCAGACCCCCATCTACTGATACAGACCCCAGACCAGACCCCCATCTACTGATACAGACCCCAGACCAGACCCCCATCTACTGATACAGACCCTAGACCAGACCCCCATCTACTGATACAGACCCCAGAAGAGACCCCTATCTACTGATACAGACCCCAGACCAGACCCCCATTATCTGATACAGACCCCAGACCAGACCCCCATCTACTGATACAGACCCCAGACCAGACCCCCATCATCTGATACCGACCCCAGAGCCCCATAAATTCATACAGACCCCAGACCAGACCCCCATGAACTAATACAGACCCCAGACCAGACCCCCATGAACTAATAAAGACCCCAGACCAGATGCCATCAACTGATACAGACCCCCCATCAACTAATACAGACCCCAGACCAGACCCCTAAATTAATACAGACCCCAGACCAGACCCCCATTATCTGATACAGACCCCAGACCAGACCCCCATTATCTGATACAGACCCCAGACCAGACCCCCATCTACTGATACAGACCCCAGACCAGAGGCCATCATCTGATACAGACCCCCATCATCTGATACAGACCCCCATCATCTGATACAGACCCCAGACCAGACGCCATCATCTGATACAGACCCCAGACCAGACCCCCATCTACTGATACAGACCCCAGACCAGACCCCAATCATCTGATACAGACCCCCATCATCTGATACAGACCCCAGACCAGACCCCCATCTACTGATACAGACCCCAGACCAGACCCCCATCTACTGATACAGACCCCAGAAGAGACCCCTATCTACTGATACAGACCCCAGACCAGACCCCCATTATCTGATACAGACCCCAGACCAGACCCCCATCATCTGATACAGAGACCAGACCAGACCCCCATCATCTGATACAGACCCCAGACCAGACCCCCATCATCTGATACAGACCCCAGACCCCCATCATCTGATACAGACCCCAGACCCCCATCATCTGATACAGACCCCAGACCCCATCATCTGATACAGACCCCCATCATCTGATACAGACCCCAGACCCCCATCATCTGATACAGACCCCCATCATCTGATACAGACCCCAGACCCCCATCATCTGATACAGACCCCAGACCCCCATCATCTGATACAGACCCCAGACCCCATCATCTGATACAGACCCCAGACCAGACCCCCATCATCTGATACAGACCCCCATCTACTGATACAGACCCCAGACCAGACGCCATCATCTGATACAGACCCCCATCATCTGATACAGACCCCAGACCAGACGCCATTATCTGATACAGACCCCAGACCAGACCCCCATCATCTGATACAGACCCCAGACCCCCATCATCTGATACAGACCCCAGACCCCCATCATCTGATACAGACCCCCATCTACTGATACAGACCCCAGACCCCCATCATCTGATACAGACCCCAGACCTCCATCATCTGATACAGACCCCAGACCTCCATCATCTGATACAGACCCCAGACCTCCATCATCTGATACAGACCCCAGACCCCCATCATCTGATACAGACCCCCATCATCTGATACAGACCCCAGACCCCCATCATCTGATACAGACCCCAGACCCCCATCATCTGATACAGACCCCAGACCCCCATCATCTGATACAGACCCCAGACCAGACGCCATCATCTGATACAGACCCCCATCATCTGATACAGACCCCAGACCAGACCCCCATCATCTGATACAGACCCCAGACCAGACCCCCATCATCTGATACAGACCCCCATCATCTGATACAGACCCCAGACCCCCATCATCTGATACAGACCCCCATCATCTGATACAGACCCCCATCATCTGATACAGACCCCAGACCAGAAGTTTGAAAACTTAGAATGTTGTAAAATTAAATTCAAAATGAAAATATGAAGATAAACATAATAACAAATACTATAAATAGCAACTAACACCGGGACACCGATATATTCTACAACATCACAAGCAGGAAAACTATGGGACCCAGACTACACCTACAAGTGTGCCAGGTCCTCTGTATAACACATAACCCCCACATGGAGCAAAAGTAACCAACTATATTGGGCATAATCAGCATTAAATACAACAGAGCAGAGGAGGGAGGCGGCAGAGCAATGCGGAGCGTGTGGTCACGGATGGAAAAGTACAGAGGAAATGGTCCGATATAACGTAACAGCAATATACGGAATAGAAAGCGCAAAGTGCCTCTATATCTCGCTGCCAAGCAGAAAACTATATTCCTGTCAGCCGTGTAAGGAGAGGCAGGTGTCACCGCTCATAGTCTCCGCCTCCGTCCCATGACCATGTGACAATGACCGACTGACCCCCCCCAATCCCACTTATTAGTAGTAGTTAAGCATTTTTAGGCTGAGTTCTTTTGGGCACAAAATGAGAGAGAGAGAGAGAGAGAGAAAGCGCTAAAATACTAGAAATTCTAAGAATAAAATTAAAAATTTTAATAATAACAATACTACTAAAACTGCAGCTATCAAAAAGCTTCAGTCATGTGACTCCCCCCAATAATGTTGAATTTTTTTGTACTGTCTACAAGTTTTCAAATCAACTGCTGTCAGAAAGTTATATAGATTTGTAATTTAAAAATCTCCAGTCTTCCAGTACTTATCAGCTGCTGTATGTGTGGTTTCTCACCACGGGTGTTGCCATTGGTTACACCCTCCGCAAAAGCCTGTACTTTTCTCTATGTAAGTGGTGATGTAGTAGTGATAAAGTTTCGCCACAAGATGTCGCTATTGTAAGTATATGTACAGTTGAAGTATGGAAAGAGTTATTGCTAGAGATGAGCGACCCTGGAGCATGCTGGAGTCCATCCGAACCCGAACTTTCGGCATGTGATTAGTGGCGGCTGCTGAAGTTGGATAAAGCCCTAAGGCTATGTGGAAAACATGGATATAGTCATTGGCTTTATCCATGTTTTCCAGACAACCTTAGAGCTTTATCCAAGTTCAGCAGCCCCAGCTAATCAAAGGTTGATTGTTCGGGTTCGGATGGACTCGAACCCGGTTCACTCATCTCTAGTTATTGCTTGTTTATGTGTCACATGGATCTGTGGACCAATGAGAACATCTTCTTCTTCTGTGGGTAGAGTGTAGAGGTCTTTGGTGTTGGACTTTGTAGGGGAAGGACACAAGCTAGAACACTCCCTACAGTGGTCCTCTCTGGGCCCTGGCCCTCTGCCAGGTCCCCAGCCTTACTATGCAGTCTTAGTCAGGTTCCCGTATAGTGAGGAAGCAAGACAAGATGAACCTAACAGTTTCTCTTCAAGTAACCTTACTCAGCACTATGCAGTGTTAAAACCCTAACAGGAGAGGACAAGTCAGAGATCATCTCAACCCACGCCGTAGACTAGGAGTCACAGTGTAGGACAGTATCCACAAAGGCAGAAAGCTAGGAACTGATCTGGATAGAGCAAAGTTGCTAGAAGCCTATGAACTCTATCTTGCAGCGCGGTTGTCAGCAGAGAACCCCCAGCATTCCACTCATCCCAGGTAACAAGGTCTGGGGCTTGTGTCACCCACTAGGACGGGTCCCCCGACACTAGTAGGGCAATAGGTGGTTCATTCCAACAAAAGTCGATGCACGGGCACAAGTATTATCTCTCAAGTATTCTTCTATTTCTACCTCCAACATCCCGGCAGAGCATAGTACTACTTGGGTTGGGACTCTCACAACATCCTCCTCTCTGCTCCTCTGGTTCTTCTGTATACCTCTCAACACGCAACCCAGTCGGCACGACTGTACCACTCTCAACACTCTAATCACAGATGTGGATCCTGAACTATTAAGTGTCTTATCAAATGTAAAGTATTCTGTCAATGCAAAGCTGTATGACCTGCTGCATACAAATATCCTGAGAGTAAACGAGATCTTATTTATGATAAAGAGACTCTGTGATTCCTCATCCCGCACCAACACAGTACACACACTTCATCCTTGGGACACCTCCCCTTTCTGTGGGTGGCAGTACCAATAGTCCGGGTGGGTCATTACTCCAATTCGTGCCACCGTGACAACAGCCCAAGGGACCCTGCAACAGCCCGGCAGGTCACTGACCGCAGGGGAAAAAGATGTATCCGGCCCTTTAAAATAAAAGCAGGTGTGCCACCATACCTGTGTGCCCAGCCGGCACTGGCGTCACGACATAACATCACTGGGCCCGGCTATATCTGGGCCAACCACCATAGAGCTGGGGGTCACACTTCACCATCTAGCAAGTGACCGGCCATATTGCCTCCATAACACCGCGGGGGTGCACCACATATGTTCTGCAGGAGGTGGTGTATTCTCTCCAGTCTGGCACAGTGCTGTCCATGACAGAGCAGCAGCAAATCCCCATAGAAAACCTCTCCTGCTCTGGACAGTTCCTGACATGTACAGAGGTGGCAGCAGAGAGCACTGTGTCAGACTGGAGAGAATACACCACTTCCTGCAGGACATACAGCAGCTATTAAGTACTGGAATACTGGAGATTTTTACATAGAAGTAAATTACAAATCTATATGAATTTTTGACACTAAATATTTTATAAACTATTTTCTTTTTTTGGAGTGCCCCTTTAAAGTCATTCTGTCACTTTAGAAAACTTTCCATGTGTGATATGAAAAGTTTTGTCGGTCAGGTCTGATTGATGGATATAACTGCTGACGGCTCGATCCGTCTTATTGCAGGCGGCAGACTCCATATACTGAAACAAGCAAATACATTACATGATTGGAGTAAAACTGAACCCCCAGACCCCGACCACTCTACATGTATGACAGCGCAAAAGCTATTTAAAGTGACAGTAATCTACCGCACCCCCAGAAAAGAATATCTTATAAGTCAAGAACAATTCTTATTATTACTATTCTAGTTGTCAGTCCGTCATCTGTCAGTGATCTCCTCACTTACCATACATGAAAAGACAATGGCAGCAACTCCAAGGGGACAGCAGCAGCACAGCATGTTCATGATGGACCAGCAGAGATAGTCCTTGTGGTGAGGCTGGATTGGTACCACCTGCCCTCCATTGTTATTCACCACCACCACATTTGTCGATGGTTGTTGGCAGATGAGGGTCTGCTGAACGCTGCGATCCTGCATGGGTGGGTAATAAGCAGGGTAAGGGGCGGGCTGCATGACTGGGGCCACTGAGGGTCCCGGGGTGTATGCGGGTGGTTGATCCCCCAGTTTGCTGGGGTAGGGCTCCGAGAATGATGACTCTTGCATGGTTGTGTGTGACAATGAGATGCTCAGAGGTTATAAGAGAGAAGATATAAACCTGTCACTCCTCCTCCTCAGCATCCAAACCACCCTAGGATCCACCTCACCGAGCACACTGCCAACTGACTGCCCCACAAACTGCAAACTGCACCATGTCTCATCCTCACCCTGAAAATACATTCTAGTTTCATATTATATTCTCTTCACTGCTCCTATATAGAATATAACTATATGCCTCCTATATACAGGAATATAACTACTATAATACTGCTCCTATATACAGGGATATAACTACTATAATACTGCCTCCTATATACAGGAATATAACTACTATAATACTGCTCCTATATACAGGAATATACTACTATAATACTGCTCCTATATACAGGAATATAACTACTATAATACTGCTCCCTCTATACAGGAATATAACTACTATAATACTGCTCCTATATACAGGAATATAACTACTATAATACTGCTCCTATATACAGGAATATAACTACTATAATACTGCCCCTATATACAGGAATATAACTACTATAATATTGCTCCCTATATACAGGAATATAACTACTATAATACTGCTCCCTATATACAGGAATATAACTACTATAATACTGCCCCCTATATACAGGAATATAACTACTATAATACTGCTCCCTATATACATGAATATAACTACTATAATACTACCCCCTATATACATGAATATAACTACTATAATACTGCCCCCTATATACTGGAATATAACTACTATAATACTGCCCCCTATATACAGGGATATACTACTATCATACTGCTCCTATATACAGGAATATAACTACTATAATACTGCTCCTATATACAGGAATATACTACTATAATACTGCTCCTATATAGAGGAATATACTACTATAATACTGCTCCCTATATACAGGAATATACTACTATAATACTGCTCCTATATACAGGGATATAACTACTATAATACTGCCCCCTATATACAGGAATATACTACTATAATACTGCTCCTATATACAGGAATATAACTACTATAATACTGCTCCTATATACAGGAATATAACTACTATAATACTGCTCCTATATACAGGGATATAACTACTATAATACTGCTCCTATATACAGGGATATAACTACTATAATACTGCTCCTATATACAGGAATATAACTACTACAGGAACTATAATACTGCTCCTATATACAGGAATATACTACTATAATACTGCTCCTATATACAAGAATATAACTACTATAATACTGCTCCTATATATAGGGATATACTACTATAATACTGCTCCTATATACAGGAATATACTACTATAATACTGCTCCTATATACAAGAATATAACTACTATAATACTGCTCCTATATACAGGGATATACTACTATAATACTGCTCCTATATACAGGAATATAACTACTATAATACTGCTCCTATATACAGGGATATAACTACTATAATACTGCTCCTATATACAGGAATATAACTACTATAATACTGCTCCTATATACAGGGATATACTACTATAATACTGCCCCCTATATACAGGAATATACTACTATAATACTGCTCCTATATACAGGAATATAACTACTATAATACTGCCCCTATATACAGGAATATACTACTATAATACTGCTCCTATATACAGGAATATACTACTATAATACTGCCCCTATATACAGGGATATACTACTATAATACTGCTCCTATATACAGGAATATAACTACAATAATACTGCCCCCTATATACAGGGATATACTACTATAATACTGCTCCTATATACAGGGATATAACTACTATAACACTGCTCCTATATACAGGAATATAACTACTATAATACTGCTCCTATATACAGGGATATACTATTATAATACTGCTCCTATATACAGGGATATACTACTATAATACTGCTCCTATATACAGGGATATACTACTATAATACTGCTCCTATATACAGGGATATACTACTATAATACTGCTCCTATATACAGGGATATACTACTATAATACTGCTCCTATATACAGGGATATACTACTATAATACTGCTCCCTATATACAGGAATATACTACTATAATACTGCTCCTATATACAGGAATATACTACTATAATACTGCTCCCTATATACAGGGATATAACTACTATAATACTGCCCCTATATACAGGGATATACTACTATAATACTGCTCCTATATACAGGAATATAACTACTATAATACTGCCCCTATATACAGGAATATAACTACTATAATACTGCTCCTATATACAGGAATATAACTACTATAATACTGCTCCTATATACAGGAATATAACTACTATAATACTGCTCCTATATACAGGAATATAACTACTGTAATACTGCTCCTATATACAGGAATATAACTACTATAATACTGCTCCTATATACAGGAATATACTACTATAATACTGCTCCTATATACAGGGATATAACTACTATAATACTGCTCCTATATACAGGAATATACTACTATAATACTGCTCCTATATACAGGAATATAACTACTATAATACTGCTCCTATATACAGGAATATAACTACTATAATACTGCTCCTATATACAGGAATATACTACTATAATACTGCTCCTATATACAGGGATATAACTACTATAATACTGCTCCTATATACAGGAATATACTACTATAATACTGCTCCTATATACAGGAATATAACTACTATAATACTGCTCCTATATACAGGAATATAACTACTATAATACTGCTCCTATATACAGGGATATAATACTATAATACTGCTCCTATATACAGGAATATAACTACTATAATACTGCCTCCTATATACAGGAATATAACTACTATAATACTGCTATATACAGGAATATAACTACTATAATACTGCTCCTATATACAGGAATATACTACTATAATACTGCTCCTATATACAAGAATATAACTACTATAATACTGCTCCTATATACAGGAATATAACTACTATAATACTGCCCCCTATATACAGGAATATACTACTATAATACTGCTCCTATATACAGGAATATAACTACTATAATACTGCTCCTATATACAGGAATATAACTACTATAATACTGCTCCTATATACAGGGATATAATACTATAATACTGCTCCTATATACAGGAATATAACTACTATAATACTGCCTCCTACCTGTGAGGACGTGTGTTGGTAGCTCTCCTGCATTGCTCTCATGCCTGGAGAAAGCCCAGGGCGGGGCCACCCTGGGTGGGGAAGCTCCCCAAGCGAGGCCCAGGCTCCAAGGCCTACACTGGGAGACAACTCCCAAGCTCTTTCTAAGGTGGATGGAAATCCCAAAGTTTCTAGTAATGAAAAGAACGTAAGAAGCACAAGTAAACTGAAAGATAACAAGATGGAAGTTAGTGAGAAAGCAGCAGCAAGCCCAAGGCCAAGCCAGCAAAGTGAGTGCATGGTGAGACAAGCAGGAGAAGCAGCAGGTGCACAGCCCCCCACTCCTGCACCCAGACAGAAGAGGACATCTCTGGAGAGACAGACCCTGCAGGAGAACATCAGGCAGCAGGTGATGGTCTCCAGGATGGTGGGTCACGGCAAGACCAGATCTGCAACAAAGCTGGAACCAGGTGACTGCAAACAGCCTGAGAGACCACAGAGGCCAACACCTGAGGAGAAGCCAGAGAGACCAGCAGAGAAGGAGCCAGAGAGAGCACCTGAGCTGCAGATGGCGGAGGAGATCCCAGGTCTGGTAAGGAGGATGGGGGAGCTAAAACACCATAAGCAACTGCTGCAGTTACAAATAGACTGTATATATAATCTAAAAACTGTGCAACCAGAGAGTAATACCCTGTATGATGCTAAGCTGCACTCCCTGAGCGTTGAGCTGGCTGAGGTGGTGAGGGAGATGGACTGTGTCCTGGAGAGGATGGGGCCTCTGGCTGAGACTTACCACAACCAGGAACGTTTTGCTGCCCAAGCTCAGACTGTATCATCCCAGTCCAGACCCTCAGACGCTGCGTCTATGTCCCAGCGAGGGCCACGTGTCATCCTGCAGGCCCCAAGTTTTGTGTTCCAGGAGGGGAAACATCAGCAGAGACAACAGCCAAAAACATCTCTGGCCGTCCCTGAGCAACAAACTATGCCTCAGACTGCACATGCACTACAAGTCCCAGCCAACACTGCACAGCAGCAGGACAGTGGAGTGTCATCTTTGTGTGAGACTGTGGATAGTAATGGTGATCATGGTGTGTCTGACCCTCAGACAGCAGCACATGGACTACAAGTCCCAGGAGAAGCATCATCGGCACCACAAGTCCCAGCCAACACTGCACAGCAGCAGGACAGTGGACAATCATCTGGGTGTCAGACTGTGGACAGTAGTGGTGGTCATGGTGTAGCTGAGGGGTCAGGGGTTGGAGGGGATACACAGTCTGTGTGGGAGATGGAACCATCTGATGATGCCATGGTAGATGGGGTGGTGGCGATAGAAAATAATGTTGCATGTGATTTCCCCCCATTAAGCCCCCCACATGTTGAGGCTGCCCCCTCTAGTACAGACCTTCACCCTAAACCCCCTGAGAGTGCCCCCCATCAGGAACCCCCCAGAAACGCCTGGAGTCGGGGTGCTCCATCATTCACCCCCAGTGCCCATTATACCGGCCAGGCGTTTAAGAGGAGGAACGTGGTGAGGTTCAAACATAAGGGCAACAAGGAAGACCTCCCTGCCAGGAGACTAGTCATCCGGGAGCTCCTGTGCCACCAGATGGGGTTTACACCAGCCGACATCCTGGCCGTAATAAACCTTCCAGACAGACAGGGCTATGACGTTAGCTTTAAGCTCATGTCCAGTCTGGATCGGTTTTGGGCGCAGTTTCCAAGGTTTAGGGACACAGAGGGCTGGAATAAGTTCATTCTCATTCCCATTTCTAAGCCCGATACGGCCACAGTAAATATCATCTTCTGGAATGAGTCTGTTCCCCCCCAGGATATAGTGGTATGGCTCAGGCGACACTGTGACCTCATGTCTGACCTCACCAAAGCCCGTGACGATGATGGTATCTGGACTGGAGGGTGGCGGGCACTGGTGAAACTACGGCAGCACAATAATATCACGCTGCATCTCCCCAATTCCTTCTTCATTGGGAGAGAGAAGGGGGTCTGTTTCTACCCCGGTCAGCCCAGGAAATGTTTCAAGTGCGGTAAACTTGGTCATGTGGCGAGTGTGTGCACGGTGCTGAGGTGCAACCTGTGTGGGGAGGTCGGCCATGTCAGTTCCACCTGCAAGAACATCCGCTGTAACCTATGTGGTAGGATTGGCCACCCGCACAGGGAATGCCCAGATGCCTGGCACAACATATGTGGAGATCTCCCTGACCAGGACTTGCTGGCAGCGACAGATGTGTTAGAGGAGGAGGCTCTAATTTCAGGGACAATACTGACCATACAGGAGGTCCAGCAGGGGTTAGATAATGTACATCCAGGTCCATCGTCAGAGGGGGTGCAAGCACACACACAGGGGGTACAGAGATGCACAGAGGGGGTGCAGGGACACACACAGGCCACCTCAGACCAACAGCAGTCACAGACAGTCTCCTCTAGGTCACCATCTGTTTTTGAGGAAATTAAGAGCAATAAGAGGAAGAAAAAAGACCCATCCACCCGAAAACCTGAGGAGAGTCCCAGCGCTGGCCAGAGGGCCAAGAAACCAGTCACTACCACTGATGGAGTCATGGTCTTATCTAATAGATATGATGTTCTCTCGGAATCAGATGGTGACTATGAGAAGGAGCTAGGAAGGATTGACAAAGAGTGTGAAGAGGACACAGGGCTCCCCCGCACAAAAAAGAAAACCCCCACTATAGAGACTCCGACACAGTCAGATATGGAGACTGGAGGTAGAGACAGCGATTCTGACATGTGATGATGGCAGTCACTAATATGGTCCTTTTCTATTGTCTTCTCATGGCTGGGTTCACTTTAAACATCATCTCCAGTAATGCCAACAGCATAAAAGTAAGAAGGACGAGACATGCGGTATACGACCATCTGAAACACCTGAATGCTGATGTAATCTTCTTACAAGAGACACGTCTAACGTCATCTGGACTGTTGTCTGAGGCCCAGAGAGATTGGACGTCTGGTCCGTCCTTTTGGTCGCTGGCTGTAGAGCCTTATGCGGGAGTAGCCATATTGTTTAACACCACTGACGTGACTGTACATAGGATGACTGAGGTTGTTATGGGGAGGTGTCTGGTCCTTGAGGTCACTGTCCATAGCAGACGGCTCAGGCTTATTAACATCTATGGCCCACAGACAGTGACTGAAAGGATCCATGTCCTTAATGAGGTGAAGCCATACCTGTTTACTTCTATTCCCGTTGTATTAGCTGGAGACTTTAACGTTGCCCGGTCAGCGGGTGACAGGTCCTCCGGCAGAGCTGTGGTCAGGGACTCTACAGTCCTTAACAACATCATTTTGCAGGCTGGTCTGAGTGACGTCTTTGCACAGGGTGGAAGGAGGCCAAAATTCACATATTGCTGTGGTGACAGGAGGAGTAGAATAGATCTGGCGTTCGTGAATCCTACAGAAACTGTTAGCGGGATGAGTGAGAAAGCCGTCCCATACTCCGACCACCTGGCCTTGTGTTTCTGCCTGGGAGTCGCTAAACGTCCAGATCTTGGTAGGGGGTTATGGAAACTTAATTCCAGCCTCCTGGATGACGTTTATGTCCAGAATTGTGTTCACTCCCTCCTCCAGAACCAACTTGAGAGAGTGGATTTTTATGACAGTATGGCTGACTGGTGGGAGGATGTCAGGGAGGAGATCTGCTCCCTCTTGAAGAAACTGTCTATTAAGAGAGGGAAGAGTAAGTATGGCCAGTATCTAAGACTGCGTAAAGAATTGGAGTCACTCTATTCGGTGGGTGGGGGTGACCAACAAAGGATTGACCGGCTGAAATCTGAGATGAGCCAGTATCAGTACAGTAGGTATACCTCCCTGGTGGTTGAACGGGATTATGGGTCCTTAGGGTCTCCTGATCCCTATGAGAATTGCCGGGAGCGGGTGGCAAAGAAATTAATCTCGGGTCTCACTGACTCCCAGGGTGTTTTGCAGGAATCGCGGGAGGGTATCTTGGGGGTCGTGAGATCTTACTATACTGACTTGTTTCAGAGGAAGGCTTTGGATAAGGGAAAAGTGACCCAATTCTTGGAGGCAACTCCAGTGCCTGATACTAATGATTTGGACTTTTCTCCTTTGACAGCAGAACTAACGGTGGAGGAGGTCAAAGAGGCCATTGATAAGTTACATCTGAAGAAGGCACCAGGTCCAGATGGTATTACAGCAGAATTTTATAAGAAATTCAGAGATCTCTTGGCTCCAATCCTCGTGGATGTATATAGGAATTGTCTAGAAAATCACCTGATGCCTCCATCCATGAGGGTCTCATCGCTAATTCTGCTGTCTAAAGGTAAAGACCCTAGCGACATCAAGAACTGGAGGCCAATTGCCCTCTTGAATGTCGACAGGAAGATTCTGGCAAAAATTCTGTTCTGTAGATTAGTTTGTTTGTCCCCGGCACTGTTGGCAGGCTGTCAGTATGGCACAGTACAAGGGCGGAACATCTCTGGAGCGGTGCTCTCTATCCGGGAGATGTTTGAGAGATGTAAAGCCCTTGGGTGTGGGAGATATGTTGTAGGTCTTGACCAGGCTAAAGCCTTTGACAGAGTGGATCATGCATATCTATGGGCCACTTTATCAAAGTACGGTATTCCCGGACAATTCATAGATTGGCTGAGAACTTTGTATTGTGAGGCTGAGAGCTTTCCTCTGATCAATGGTTGGCAGGGTGGCACGTTCAGGGTAGAGGCAGGGGTGCGACAAGGTTGTCCCCTGAGTCCGCTGCTGTATGTGTTTGCTATCGATCCGTTCCTGAGGTCACTGCAGCGGTGTGGTTTTCAGGGGGTACCGGTCCCCCATTGCCTGCCCCTGGATGTTGTTGCCTATGCGGATGATGTGACTGTAGTGATATCTGAGCCTCGTGAGGTGGGGATGTTGTCTGCAGCCATCAGAAGCTACTCGGAGGCCTCAGGGTCTCTGGTCAACCTTGAGAAGAGTCAAGCTTTCTGGACATTGAATAAAGACCCAGATTTTGATCTGCCGCAGTTTGCCAAGGCCTCCACCCATATTAAGATCCTTGGGGTTAAATTCGGGAGGGACGATAATTCCAGGCTAAATTGGGAAGTGAAGTTGGATGCCGGAAATATAAAGGTTCAGCGGTGGAAGAACTGGAGGCTGACCTATAGAGAGCGGATCTCAATGTTGAAGACTTACCTGGTCCCCGTCTTCTTGTACGTCTCTGTCGTCTTTCCTTTGCCAGAATCTTTCTCGGCTAGGCTCTTTAGCCTGTTCTTCCAGCTCTTATGGGGGAACAGGTTGAATCCAGTAAAAAGAGGGATAACTTACCTGCAGAGGAGAGAGGGTGGGCTAGATATGTTAAATCCAAGGGTGTTCTTTGACTCCATGTTTCTTAAAGTTAATTTTGGTTGCCTGGACTCAAACAACAGTCCTCTGTGGGTAAATAGTATCAGGGACTGGATATTGCCTTTTGCAGAATCTTGGATGCGAGGCGGCAGTCTCAAGAGGGGGAGATTGACTCCTGGACACCTTCCCCAGTATCTGGAGTACGGTATACGATGTCTCAAGAAATGGAGTATTGATAAGTGTTTCATTGAGAGTAAAACCAGGAAAGATCTATACTCCAGAGTGTGCAAGACTTTCTACAACATACAACCTGCACTTAGGGACTGTCCATCCACAACCCTGCAGGATAGTCTGCGGCTTCTCAATGGTCCGCGGCTCCCCCCTAAGTTCTGGGATATCGCCTGGCTTTCATTACAGGGGAAGCTCTTTGTTAGGGGAAACCTGAAGTTCCTCAGTGTGTCAGATCGCATGTGTCCCTTGGGTTGTCAGCAGGAGGAGACTATGGATCACTTCATCTCAGAGTGTTGGGGTGGACGGAAAATCTGGTGTGACATATCCACCAAGCTACAGATCCCCACATTACAGTCCCTGAAATACCCGGAAATCATCTATGGGGTCACATCTAATGGGTATAATATCAACCGGGGGACCCTGTATCTGATCATCTCTGTGATCAAGTACTATCACTGGCACACAAGAACGCGAGTCTCCATACATAGTGAGCCATTCAATCACAGCAAAGCCATATCCCTCATTATGTCAGAGCTCAGGTGGATCCAGGCACTAGAGGTCAGAAAAAAAGGGGAGAACATCAGATTATGGAGGAACGTCCATCTGGACTAATGTATTGTATTGTATTGTATTGTATATTGTATATTGTCATGGAGGCTATTATTTATTTATTTACTTCTTTTTCTTTTCCCCTTTAGTTAAAATGGGCTTAAGTTACAATTAGTATAAATTTATTTTCCTTTGCACAAGTATAAGTTATACTGTAAGATCATTTATTTATTTATTCTGATGGAAAAGTATTTCTGTATTTCTGTTTGTTTTATACCAATAAAAATTGCCTCCTATATACAGGAATATACTACTATAATACTGCCCCTATATACAGGAATATAACTAGTATAATACTGCTCCTATATACAGGAATATAACTACTATAATACTGCTCCTATATACAGGGATATACTACTATAATACCGCTCCTATATACAGGGATATACTACTATAATACCGCTCCTATATACAGGAATATAACTACTATAATACTGCTCCTATATACAGGAATATAACTACTATAATACTGCTCCTATATACAGGAATATACTACAGGAATATACTACTATAATACTGCTCCTATATACAGGGATATACTACTATAATACCGCTCCTATATACAGGAATATAACTACTATAATACTGCTCCTATATACAGGGATATACTACTATAATACTGCTCCTATATATAGGAATATAACTACAATAATACTGCCCCCTATATACAGGGATATACTACTATAATACTGCCCCTATATAACTACTATAATACTGCCCCCTATATACAGGAATATACTACTATAATACTGCTCCTATATACAGGAATATAGCTACTATAATACTGCCCCTATATAACTACTATAATAGGTAAGATACAGCTGGTTATAATTCCTAATTAGCGTATAGTGCGGTGTCTATTACACTCCTATATACACACAGTTACTATATATATATAGCCCTGGATCCTCTCATCTCCTGGTCGCCATCTTTGCTTCTGGTTTCCTGAGAACATTTGGTGACTGCAGAGAAACGAAACTTATCTCCACCTGGAGGACGGTGATTTGTGCTTTTCTGGTTCTGAAGTTTCTTCATTTCCTCTGAATAACTTTCCGATAGTTATGAAATTAACCCCTCGTGGGTCACACACCGCATCCTGGTATTTGTGTAAGAGGAAAATTCTGTAAAAAGGGTTAAAATTTGTTTAAGAAATAAAAGGGACACTTCACCTGCCTGATCCCCCGTCTGTCCGATCCCCTGCCTACCCAATACACCACCTGCCCGATACTCCACCTGCCTGATCCCCTGCCTACCCAATACACCACCTACCCGATACTCCACCTGCCCGATCCCCTGCCTACCCAATACACCACCTGCCTGATACTCCACCTGCCCGATCCCCTGCCTACCCAATACACCACCTACCCGATACTCCACCTGCCTGATCCCCTACCTACCCAATACACCACCTGCCCGATACTCCACCTGCCTGATCCCCTGCCTACCCAATACACCACCTACCCGATACTCCACCTGCCTGATCCCCTACCTACCCAATACACCACCTACCCGATACTCCACCTGCCTGATCCCCTGCCTACCCAATACACCACCTACCCGATACTCCACCTGCCTGATCCCCTGCCTACCCAATACACCACCTACCCGATACTCCACCTGCCTGATCCCCTGCCTACCCAATACACCACCTGCCCGATACTCCACCTGCCTGATCCCCTGCCTACCCAATACACCACCTGCCCGATACTCCACCTGCCCGATCCCCTGCCTACCCAATACACCACCTGCCCGATCCCCTGCTTACCCAATACACCACCTGCCCGATACTCCACCTGCCTGATCCCCTGCCTACCCAATACACCACCTGCCTGATACTCCACCTGCCCGATCCCCTGCCTACCCAATACACCACCTGCCCGATACTCCACCTGCCCGATCCCCTGCCTACCCAATACACCACCTGCCCGAT
Source organism: Dendropsophus ebraccatus (assembly GCA_027789725.1). NCBI lineage: Eukaryota > Metazoa > Chordata > Amphibia > Anura > Hylidae > Dendropsophus > Dendropsophus ebraccatus. Next base: position 34,250,458 of record JAQFWZ010000022.1, read on the forward strand.
ACTCCACCTGCCTGATCCCCTGCCTACCCAATACACCACCTGCCCGATACTCCACCTGCCCGATCCCCTGCCTACCCAATACACCACCTGCCCGATCCCCTGCTTACCCAATACACCACCTGCCCGATACTCCACCTGCCCGATCCCCTGCCTACCCAATACACCACCTGCCTGATACTCCACCTGCCCGATCCCCTGCCTACCCAATACACCACCTGCCCGATACTCCACCTGCCCGATCCCCTGCCTACCCAATACACCACCTGCCTGATACTCCACCTGCCTGATCCCCTGCCTACCCAATACACTACCTGCCCGATACTCCACCTGCCTGATCCCCCATCTGTCCGATCCCCTGCCTACCCAATACACCACCTGCCCGATACTCCACCTGCCTGATCCCCTGCCTACCCAATACACCACCTACCCAATACACCACCTACCTGATCCCCCGTCTGTCCGATCCCCTGCCTACCCAATACACCACCTGCCTGATACTCCACCTGCCCGATCCCCTGCCTACCCAATACACCACCTGCCCGATCCCCTGCCTACCCAATACACCACCTGCCTGATACTCCACCTGCCTGATCCCCTGCCTACCCAATACACCACCTGCCTGATACTCCACCTGCCCGATCCCCTGCCTACCCAATACACCACCTGCCCGATCCCCTGCCTACCCAATACACCACCTGCCTGATACTCCACCTGCCTGATCCCCTGCCTACCCAATACACCACCTGCCTGATACTCCACCTGCCCGATCCCCTGCCTACCCAATACACCACCTGCCCGATCCCCTGCCTACCCAATACACCACCTGCCTGATACTCCACCTGCCTGATCCCCTGCCTACCCAATACACCACCTGCCTGATCCCCTGCCTACCCAATACACCACCTGCCTGATACTCCACCTGCCTGATCCCCTGCCTACCCAATACACCACCTGCCTGATACTCCACCTGCCCGATCCCCTGCCTACCCAATACACCACCTGCCCGATACTCCACCTGCCCGATCCCCTGCCTACCCAATACACCACCTGCCCTATACTCCACCTGCCTGATACTCCACCTGCCCGATACTCCACCTTATCCCCTGCTTACCCAATAGGCAACCTGCCTATTGGGTAGGTTGCTCCATCTGCCCGATACCCCACCTGCCCAATACCCCACTTGCCCGATACTCCACCTGCCTGATACTCCACCTGCCCGATACCCCACCTGCCTGATCCCCTGCCTACCCAATAGGCAACCTGCCTGATACTCCACCTGCCCGATACCCCACGTGCCTGATCCCCTGCCTACCCAATAGGCAACCTGCCTGATTCTTCATCTGCCCGATATCCCACCTGCCCGATACTCCACCTGCCCGATACCCCACCTGCCTGATCCCCTGCCTACCCAATAGGCAACCTGCCTGATTCTCCATCTGCCCGATAATCCATCTGCCCGATACTCCACCTGCCCAATACTCCACCTGCCCGATACCCCACCTGCCCAGTACTCCACCTGCCCGATGCTCCACCTGCCTGATCCTCTGCCTACCCAATAGGCAACCTGCCTGATACTCTACCTGCCTGATACTCCACCTGCCCGATATTCCACCTGCCTGATCCCCTGCCTACCCAATACACCACCTGCCTGATACTCCATCTGCCTGATACTCCACCTCCTCTGAAGTGTATACTGTGAGATAAACTAGTTTATGTGAGTTCTAGTCAGTATTTCTATACCAAGAGAGTGTATCAGAGTTAGTCATGCTAACGTTACCCCAGGGCCTGGCCAGGAGGCCAGGTCCCCTGCCCGGGACCTTATGCTAAAGTGTCTCCTCCATGATGAATCCTCAGCTGGGGTAACTCCCACAACAGGGATGAACCATGCCTTTCTCTGGGGGGGACCAGTAGGGTAGCTACAGTGGTCGCAGGGGTCACAGCCAGGGGGGCCCGGCAGGCTATTCCTGTCTCCTCATCTGTTTCACCAACACATTATCTGACTATAAACAGGGAGAAAGTCATAAAGGAAAGACTGAGATCTCTCCTCTTCTCACATGCATTCCTGGCTTTAGTTTATAACAATCTGTCAGATAATCTGTGTGTGTAATAGGGCCCTAAGTCTTTATGTATTACAGCAGGTCAGGTTTAACCCTTCTACTGCTGCTAATGTAACAGAAGGATCTGGAGGGAAGCAGTCAAAGGGTTAAACCTGAGCTGCTGTAGTAAAAGCCGCAGATAATGAGACAGGATCGGCCGGAGAAGAGAGGGCCGTGTATGTGTCCGAGATACACAATACACATGTGAGAGCAGCACGGCCACAGCAGACATAGCCTAGAAGGGCACCTGTCATTTGGAAAAAAAACTTTTGACATATGTCTATGATGTCTCTATGATGTCTCTATGATGTCTCTATGATATGTCCATGATGTCTCTATGATGCCTCCATGATGTCTCTATGATGTGTCTATGATGTCTCTATGATATGTCCATGATGTCTCTATGATGTGTCTATGATGTCTCTATGATGTACTGTATCTATGATGTCTCTATGATGTGTCTATGATGTCTCTATGATATGTCCATGATGTCTCTATGATGTGTCTATGATGTCTCTATGATGTACTGTATCTATGATGTCTCTATGATGTGTCTATGATGTCTCTATGATGTATCTATGATGTCTCTATGATGTCTCTATGATGTACTGTATCTATGATGTCTCTATGATGTGTCTATGATGTCTCTATGATGTGTCTATGATGTACTGTATCTATGATGTCTCTATGATGTGTCTATGATGTCTCTATGATATGTCCATGATGTCTCTATGATGTGTCTATGATGTCTCTATGATGTGTCCATGATGTCTCTATGATGTGTCCATGATGTCTCTATGATGTGTCTATGATGTGTCTATGATGTCTCTATGATGTGTCCATGATGTGTCCATGATGTCTCTATGGTATGTCTATGATGTCTCTATGATGTGTCTATGATGCCTCCATGATGTCTCTATGATGCCTCCATGATGTCTCTATGATGTATCTATGATGTCTCTATGATGTGTCTATGATGTCTCTATAATGCCTCTATGATGTGTCTATGATGTCTCTATGGTATGTCTATGATGCCTCCATGATGTGTCTATGATGCCTCCATGATGTCTCTATGATGTATCTATGATGGCTCTATGGTATGTCTATGATGTCTCTATGATGTGTCCATGATGTCTCTATGATGTCTCTATGATGTGTCCATGATGTCTCTATGATGTGTCCATGATGTCTCTATGATGTCTCTATGATGCCTCCATGATGTCTCTATGATGTATCTATGATGTCTCTATGATGTGTCTATGATGTCTCTATAATGCCTCTATGATGTGTCTATGATGTCTCTATGATGTGTCTATGATGTCTCTATGATGTGTCTATGATGTCTCTATGGTATGTCTATGATGTCTCTATGATGTCTCTATGATGTGTCTATGATGTCTCTATGATGTGTCCATGATGTCTCTATGATGAGCCCATGATGTGTCTATGATGTCTTTATGATGCCTCCATGATGTGTCTATGATATGTCTATGATATGTCTATGATGTGTCTATGATGTGTCCATGATGTCTCTATTACATGTCTCTATGATGTGTCTATGATGTCTCTATGATATGTCTATGATGTGTCTGATTTGTCTCTATGATATCTCTATGACATGTCACTATGATGTCTCTTTGAGATGTCTATATGATATTTCTAGGATGTCTCTATGACATGTCTCTATGAGATCTCTCTATGATGTCTCTATGATATAATGTAATGAGTAATGTGAGCGAGGCCAGTGTAATGTCTGACACTAATATTACAGCCGGGAGATGAGTCGTGCAGAGAGCAGCGATGTCCGGCAGGTCTTACTAGAGATACAGCTGACAAATCACAGCAATCACTGAGCGCTGACAAATCACAGAAATCACTGAGCGCAAAGAGATCAGTGAAAAAATTCCAATGACGTATTAATCAAGAGTCTCCACTGATGCCGACAAAAATCTGAATATGCAAAAAAGGAGTCCGTGGAGCCACAGGGTGGCCCCTTTTTGCCAACGTCTAACTCAAGGTGCGAGTATTGTGACATGACAAGGGCTTGCCAAGGCAGGAATAGATGGACAGACAGATGCCCCGGGGCATCCATCCACAGACAGCCGCCCCAGGGCATCCATCCACAGACAGCCGCCCCAGGGCATCCATCCACAGACAGCCGCCCCAGAGCATCCATCCACAGACAGCCACCCCGGGGCATCCATCCACAGACAGCCACCCCGGGGCATCCATCCACAGACAGCCGCCCCGGGGCATCCATCCACAGACAGCCGTTTCGGGGTATTTTCCCCTCATCAGTGTGGAGCAGTATTCTGGCTAGTTGGGACAATGACAAATCAACCAACAAAACACTGCCCGAAACGGCTGTCTGTGGATGGATGCCCCGGGGCGGCTGTCTGTGGATGGATGCCCTGGGGCGGCTGTCTGTGGATGGATACCCCGATGCAGCGGTCTGTGGATGGATGCCCCGGGGCGGCTGTCTGTGGATGGATGCCCCAGGGCGGCTGTCTGTGGATGGATGCCCCGGGGCGGCTGTCTGTGGATGGATGCCCCGGGGTGGCTGTCTGTGGATGGATGCCCCGGGGTGGCTGTCTGTGGATGGATGCCCTGGGGCGGCTGTCTGTGGATGGATGCCCTGGGGTGGCTGTCTGTGGAAGGACGCCCCGGGGCGGATGTCTGTGGATGGATGCCCGCGGGGCGGCTGTCTGTGGATGGGTACCCCAGGGCGCATGTCTGTGGATGGATGCCCTGGGGCGGATGTCTGTGGATGGGTACCCCGGGGCGGCTGTCTGTGGATGGGTACCCCGGGGCGGCTGTCTGTGGATGGGTACCCCGGGGCGGCTGTCTGTGGATGGATGCCCTGGGGCGGCTGTCTGTGGATGGATGCCCCGGGGTGGCTGTCTGTGGATGGATGCCCCGGGGTGGCTGTCTGTGGATGGATGCTCTGGGGCGGCTGTCTGTGGATGGATGCCCTGGGGCGGCTGTCTGTGGATGGACGCCCCGGGGTGGATGTCTGTGGATGGATGCCCGGGGGGCGGCTGTCTGTGGATGGGTACCCCAGGGCGCCTGTCTGTGGATGGATGCCCTGGGGCGGATGTCTGTGGATGGGTACCCCGGGGCGGCTGTCTGTGGATGGGTACCCCGGGGCGGCTGTCTGTGGATGGGTACCCCGGGGCGGCTGTCTGTGGATGGATGCCCTGGGGCGGCTGTCTGTGGATGGATGCCCTGGGGCGGCTGTCTGTGGATGGATGCCCCGGGGTGGCTGTCTGTGGATGGATGCCCCGGGGTGGCTGTCTGTGGATGGATGCCCCGGGGTGGCTGTCTGTGGATGGATGCCCTGGGGCGGATGTCTGTGGATGGATGCCCTGGGGCGGCTGTCTGTGGATGGATGCCCTGGGGCGGCTGTCTGTGGATGGATGCCCCGGGGTGGCTGTCTGTGGATGGATGCCCTGGGGCGGCTGTCTGTGGATGGATGCCCTGGGGCGGCTGTCTGTGGATGGATGCCCTGGGGCGGCTGTCTGTGGATGGATGCCCCGGGGTGGCTGTCTGTGGATGGATGCCCTGGGGCGGCTGTCTGTGGATGGATGCCCCGGGGTGGCTGTCTGTGGATGGATGCCCCGGGCCGGCTGTCTGTGGATGGATGCCCTGGGGCGGCTGTCTGTGGATGGATGCCCCGGGGCGGCTGTCTGTGGATGGATGCCCTGGGGTGGATGTCTGTGGAATGATGCCCCGGGGCGGCTGTCTGTGGATCTATTCCTGCCTTGGCAAGCCCTTGTCATGATCGCAATACTCGCACCTTAATTAATACAAGAATTAATACACGAGAAGAGACGATGACAGAAAGGTGAGATTCATTACCCAATACCATTCCAGATGGAGCGCGATGAAGGAAAAACTGGCTAAATATTGGCCAATTCTATTAACAGACCCCACATTAAAAAAATATCAAGAAGAGGAAAGAACTCAAAAGACATCCGAGTCCACAGTCACTACAGACCATCAAAACCAGGTGAGAGATTTGTATCCAAGGGCCCGAAATGGGGGTGCACCCCGTGTGGGAGGTATGGCGCTTGTCCCAATATAATTAAAGCAGAGGACTTTGACACAATGGATTTCATGCAATACAAGAGGTGTGATATATTCTGCGAGCTGCCCATGCCCCATGATATACATCAGAATGGCAACACGTCAACTCAAGGTCAGGGACATACTGGGGTCTGAAAAAGGGAATCATGTAGAGACATTAAAACCAGTGGCGAGACACTTTAAATGACACCACAATTGTGACCCCACCTTATTATTGTGACCCCACCTTATTATTGTGACCCCACCTTATTATTGTGACCCCACCTTATTATTGTGACCCCACCTTATTATTGTGACCCCACCTTATTCTGAGTCAAGGGTATTGACCGGATTGTCTGTGACATACGAGGAGGTGACATCACCAAAAGATTGGGCCAATGGGAGAGTAAGTGGATCTGGAGATTAAAGACATTACATCCTCAAGGTCTAAATGAAGTGATGATGAGCTTTGCGCCATTTCTCTGAGCAATTTAAAAACCTCTCAGCAGGATGTTTTTAATCATTTGTTTTTATGCATGTTTTTAATATTTTGTTTCTTTATTTCATAGTAACAACAGTGGTTTATGTTATTATTGAAAATGGAGGTCGGAGAGATGGAAGAGAGACTGGGATGTGGAGACAGAATGATATGGGAAGAGACTGTGATACTATGAAATGGACACGGTCTAATTTAATCGCATTTCTTTATATATTTTTTATTCATTTTTATTTTTTCATCATTTTTCTTACATTGTAATAATTCACACATTATAAAGTTTTTTTTCCCCACTTTATAATAGCACCAATGCACTTTTTTGTCTAAAGAATAATTGGACACATATTCACACATACATGCATTTGTTTGCACATTGATGCGTTTTTTTTTTGCACATGAGCAGCACTTGATGCACTTTATATTTGCACACTTTGATACACACCATATGAGGCTTTCTTTTTTTGATTTTTCCATGTTTTTATGTTTTTTTTTTAGAAATGAATAGGATTTTGCAGTGTAGTGCTATAACCCCTTTGTGGCTTAAGTTTATATATAACTCATCAGGTTTGATTCTATGATCAACTCTATATATGTATTGTCTCTCTTCCATTGAATTTCCCATGTAATGCTATATTCTCCACCGCTATTATTCCACACCCAGGATCCGGCTGTTGGTAGTGCACATGCGGGTTGTAGAAAGGGGGATTGTCCTGACCGGGTGGGCGTCTTTCCTGGCTGTGCCGCTGTGGAGCTGATGGACCGTGGTGATGTGTTTGCTGCGTCCTTCCTGTCCGACACATGCGCGCCTGGGGACGTCATATCCGGAGGGACGAACCTGGACTGCATACTGCATGCGCCATGTAGAGACCACAGGTGTGTTTGCCATCATACTATTGGTGGGGATCCACTATATAATATCCGTCCTGCTGGGGTGACGTCACCCCTTGATGAAGGAGACGAAACGTACGTCGGGGTTTGGCGGCATCCCGGGAGAGCAGAGCACTGTTCATGGGGATGTGATGCACTTTGTAACGCTTGGAGTAGTGGATCCACTGGACCGTCACCAGCGATGGCACTAACCTCACCAGGGAGCGGAGTCTAAGGGGCCGCTGGTTTTCACCAGAGCCCGCCGCAAGGCGGGATGGACTTGCTGCGGCAGGCGACCCCCAGGTCGCTGCCCCTGGCTTGGTTGCTAGTGACGGCAGGCGAGGCGTGGCAGGAGCAGTAGGCAGGAGATAGTGCAGGCAGAGGACTGTAGACGTGATCGCAGGTGGCGGACAGGACTCAGGAACAATGGGAAGGCAGGTGGCAAGGACTAGGGACAAGGACTGAGGACAGGAACAAGGGACAAGGACTAGGTCAGGAACAACAGGGAGGTGGGCCAAACGCTATGGGAAGCATGTAGAGGCTCCAACCCCTGGACGGGGGCAGAGCTGGAACTTATAGGGGAGTGATTGACACATGGACCAATTAGGAGCGCACTGCCCCTTTAACTCTGAGACAGCCGGCGCGCGCGCGCCCTAGGAGGCGGGGACGCGCGCCCGCCGGCACAGCGGGTGACGGGAGCGGGGCGAGGTAAGGCGCCCCCCGGGGCCGAACTAGTGGCAGCGCCGGGTCCCTGTACATGGACCCCGGCAGCTGCATGGAGAGGTCGCGTCGGCGGTCCGGAGCACGGGACGCCGCCGCGGCCGTGACTGTACCCCCCCCCCCTTTGGCCCTCCCCTCTTTCTTGCCTGCAGATGGAGGCAAATCAGTGATGAAGTCCATCCCTATGTGGCGAGGGGATGTGGATTTGCGGTTGAAACCCTTCTGCAAGTTCTCCCGGATATAGGGGGACATGGCCTCAGTCTCGGGTACGGAGAGAGGGTACATCCGACCTCGTGGAGAAGAAGTACCAGGAAGGAGGTCTATGGGACAATCGTACGCCCGGTGAGATGGTAGAGAGTCCGCCTCCTCGGCAGAGAAGGCATCCGCCAAGTCTTGGTCTTCCGCCGGTAGGCCGGATAGAGGCTTGGCGGGGTCAGGTGACGACATAGAGTACTTGGTCTGAGGTGACTTGAGACACTGGTTGGAACAGTCCTGACCCCAACTGAGAATCTTCCCGGTTCTCCAGTCCAGCTTAGGGGCATGTAATTGCAGCCAAGGGAGTCCCAGGAGGATGGCGAGAGAAGAATGGGGCAGGACGTAGAAGGATATCTTTTCCTGATGTAAAGGATCCACCTGGAGGACTAGAGGTGCGGTCTGGTAGTACACATGGTCGGTAAGAATCTCGCCCGTGACCGAGGAGATAGACAGGGGTCTGGCTAGTGGGGTCACGGGTACCCGCCATCTCTGGGCCAATGTAGCTGCAATAAAACTGCCTGCTGGCCCAGAATCGAGAAAGGCCGTAGTCTGGTGAGTTTGTCCTGAGGGTGTCTGGATGGAGACTGGCACAGACAACTTTGGAGAGGTGGCATTCACACTTAGGGAGACCTCTCCCACCGGACCTAGGTGCTGGAGTTTCCCGGACGCTTGAGGACGTTGGGGACATCTCAGCCGAAAGTGATCCGAACCACCGCAGTAGAGGCAGAGATTCAGCTCCAGACGACGAATTCTTTCATCAGGCGTCAGGTGAGCCCGTTCCACCTGCATAGGAATCTCAGGAGTCGGCTGGGACACCGGAACGTCAGGATTCTGGAAGACCGGCACCAGCTGGTGATGGCGACGGGACAGGCTTAGTCGCCGTTCATGCCAGACCTCCTCCTCTCTCAGAAAAACGAGTATCGACCCTGGTGGCCAGTAGGATGAGTTCGTTCAGGGAGGTAGGTAGGTCTCGTGCGGAAAGCACGTCTCTCACCCGACTGGACAGGCCCTTCTTGAAGGTGGCTATTAGAGCGGCCTCATTCCAGTCCAATTCAGCCGCCAGGGTACGGAACTGGATGGCGTAATCGCCAACAGAGGAACTCCCTTGAGAGAGGTTGAGGAGAGCAGTTTCAGCTGAAGACGCACGGGCAGGTTCCTCAAAGACGGAGCGAAACTCGACTAGGAAGGTTCGGAGATTGGCAGCAACAGGATCATCTCGGTCCCACAGCGGCGTGGCCCAGGCCAGAGCCCTACCCTCCAATAGGCTGATGATGAAAGCCACTTTAGAGCGCTCGGTGGGAAACTGACTACTTAAAAGTTCAATATGCATGGTGCACTGAGTCAGGAATCCTCTGCACAACTTGGAGTCACCAGAGTATTTGCTTGGGAGAGCCAGTCGAAGTGTAGAAAAAGCAGCAGGAGGTGGTGTGCGCTGGGCTGTAGTATGCTGCTGTAAGGCGGTAGTGAGTTGCTGGATCTGCTGCGACTGTTTCTGGATTTGTTGCGCCTGTAGGGCGACCACTCGGGCTACTTCGCGGATATCAGGCACCTCGCCGGGATCCATGGTTGGAGCCTACTGTAACGCCTGGAGTAGTGGATCCACTGGACCGTCAACAGCGATGGCACTAACCTCACCAGGGAGCGGAGTCTAAGGGGCCGCTGTTTTTCACCAGAGCCCGCCGCAAGGCGGGATGGACTTGCTGCGGCAGGCGACCCCCAGGTCGCTGCCCCTGGCTTGGTTGCTAGTGACGGCAGGCGAGGTGTGGCAGGAGCAGTAGGCAGGAGATAGTGCCGGCAGAGGACTGTAGACGTGATCGCAGGTGGCGGACAGGACTCAGGAACAATGGGAAGGCAGGTGGCAAGGACTAGGGACAAGGACTAAGGTCAGGAACAACAGGGAGCTGGGCCAAACGCTATGGGAAGCATGTAGAAGCTCCAACCCCTGGACGGGGGCAGAGCTGGAACTTATAGGGGAGTGATTGACACATGGACCAATTAGGAGCGCACTGCCCCTTTAACTCTGAGACAGCCGGCGCGCGCGCGCCCTAGGAGGCGGGGACGCGCGCGCCGGCCGGCACAGCGGGTGACGGGAGCGGGGCAAGGTAAGGCGCCCCCCGGGGCCGAACTAGTGGCAGCGCCGGGTCCCTGTACATGGACCCCGGCAGCTGCATGGAGCGGTCGCGGCGGCGGTCCGGAGCACGGGACGCCGCCGCGGCCGTGACACACTTTGCTTCTTTGATTACATCTGCACCAGTCACTTTACCTATGATGGACTATTCGCTTATGGTCTAGCAGATCTATTTGATCATATTTTATTAGCTATTTACAAAGTTACCTAAAGTGCTGTAAGATTGACTTATCAGCGGTTCAGAGCGCCTGTGCGCACTTTATCATGAGGTTACCCTATACACCCTACCTCAGCTGTCCTTTTCCATGTGTGGATTTGTTACATTTCTTACTGCTACATTTTAATCAATAAAGATACAGTTTAGATCCATCTTTGTCTTTTGATCCTTTATACCACTAGTGTATTGCACACAAGGTCTTAGCGCCATTTTTGGGATTAATACTCGCACCTTGACATTGACACAAAAGGAGCCGCCCTGGTGTTTCCCTATTTATGTTCCAATACTCGCAACCGAGTAGGAGGGGGGCTACCTATCAGGGTGGTGTGGTGCTCTCCCCATCATAGAGGCACCCCGCAGCAACAGGCTAGAGATATCCGGCTATTCCCGTGTCTTGAGACTCGCAACCGAGGCTCCACGGACTCTTTTTTTGCCTAGAGATAAAGCTGCCCTGCACTCCTGCTCTTCATTGTATCAGGCCCATCTCGGGGTTACACTCCCCCCTCCCCCTCCTTGTTTTTCCCCTGCAGTGTGTCCCAGCTCCTATAACAGGGGAGTCAGGGGAAGAGGAGGAGGAGGAGGAGGGGGAGGAGGAGAAAGAGCAAACTCCATAGTTACAGTCTCCTCAGTTCTAACATAAACAGCAGGTTTAGACCCCCAATCCTTCCTTTACTGCCCTCCTGATCCCGCACAGACCCCCCCTCATGTATATACAGTATATGGGGGCAGTAACACCAGACGCTTCTGCTGTATATGTGACGCTGCATGTTTTCTACTGTTTCTTTTCTGGTTAAATTCACCAATTTATCTACATGTGTAAAAGAAAGCTGGATGTACAGAAGGGACTATGTGATCTCTACAGCTCCCCCCCCCCCATCCACTTTCTCCTCTCTCTACAGCTCCCCCATCCGCTCTCTCCTCTCTCTACAGCTCCCCCCATTCACTCTCCTCTCTGTACAGCTCCCCCATCCACTCTCTCTCTACAGCTCCCCCATCCGCTCTCTCCTCTCTCTACAGCTCCCCCCCATCCACTCTCCTCTCTCTCTACAGCTCCCCCATCTACTCTCCTCTCTCTCTACAGCTCCCCCCATCCACTCTCCTCTCTGTACAGCTCCCCATCCACTCTCTCTCTACAGCTCCCCCATCCGTTCTCTCCTCTCTCTACAGCTCTCCCCATCCACTCTCTCCTCTCTCTCTACAGATCCCCCATCCGCTCTCTCCTCTCTGTACAGCTCCCCCATCCACTCTCTCCTCTCTCTACAGCTCCCCCCATCCACTCTCCTCTCTGTACAGCTCCCCCATCCACTCTCCTCTCTGTACAGCTCCCCCATCCACTCTCTCTCTACAGCTCCCCCATCCGTTCTCTCCTCTCTCTACAGCTCCCCCCATCCGCTCTCTCCTCTCTGTACAGCTCCCTCCATCCACTCTTTCATCTCTGTACAGCTCCCCCCATCCGCTCTCTCCTCCCTGTACAGCTCCCCCATCCACTCTCTCCTCCCTGTACAGCTCTCTCCATCCGCTCTCTCCTGCCTGTACAGCTCCCCACATCCGCTCTCTCCTCTCTGTACGGCTCTCCCCATCCACTCTCTCCTCTCTGTACAGCTCCCCCCATCAACTCTCTCCTCCCTGTATAGCTCCCCCCATCCGCTCTCTTTACAGCTCCCCCCATCCGCTCTCTTTACAGCTCCCCCCATCTTCTCTCTCCTCCCCGACAGCTCCCCCATCCGCTCTCTCCTCTCTGTACAGCTCCCCCCATCCACTCTCTCCTCCCTGTAAGCTCCCCCCATCCACTCTCTCCTCCCTCTACAGCTCCCCCCATCCGCTCTCTCCTCTCTGTACAGCTCTCCCCATCCACTCTCCTCTCTCTGTACAGCTCCCCCTATCCGCTCTCTCTCCTCTCTGTACAGCTTTCCCCATCCACTCTCTCCTCTCTGTACAGCTCCCCCCATCCACTCTCTCCTCTCTGTACAGCTCTCCCCATCCACTCTCTCCTCTCTGAACAGCTCCCCATCCACTCTCTCCTCTCTGTACAGCTCCCCCTATCCGCTCTCTCCTCTCTGTACAGCTTTCCCCATCCACTCTCTCCTCCCTGTACAGATCCTCCCATCCGCTCTCTCCTCTCTGTACAGCTCCCCCCATCCACTCTCTCCTCCCTGTACAACTCCCCCCATCCTCTCTCTGTACAGCTCCCCCATCCGCTCTCTCCTCCCTCTACAGCTCCCCCCATCCGCTCTCTCCTAGTGTACAGCTCTCCCCATCCACTCTCTCCTCTCTGTACAGCTCTCCCCATCCACTCTCCTCTCTCTGTACAGCTCCCCCTATCCGCTCTTTCCTCTCTGTACAGCTTTCCCCATCCACTCTCTCCTCCCTGTACAGATCCTCCCATCCGCTCTCTCCTCTCTGTACAGCTCCCCCCATCCACTCTCTCCTCCCTGTGCAGCTCCCCCCATCTGCTCTTTCCTCCCTGTACAGCTCTCCCCATCCGCTCTCTCCTCTCTGTACAGCTCCCCCCATCCACTTTCTCCTCCCTGTACAGCTCTCTGCCACCCATTGCCCATTAACATTTATATCCCCGCCTCTTATCTCTCCTATTGTTTTAAATGGCTAATTTTACATCTATTACTCATCTTCTCCCTGTCCTCCTCTGCTTCTCCCCATTTCTGATACTGCCAATTCCCTCTCTTTGATCTATCTATCTCAATATGCTGCTCACGTTTCGACGTTGTGGCGCTCGAGTGACGTATATGTGGCCTTGTCCATTATATGGGGCACAGAGCTGCCTGTCTACTATTAGACATGTCTCTATGATGTCTCTGACATGTCTCTATGATGTCTCTGACATGTCTCAATGATGTCTATGATGTTTTTGAGATGTCTCTATGTCTCTGTCTCGTCTCTTTGTCTCTATGACATGCCATGACAATGATGTTCCTGCACCAGGGGCAAAGATTTAGTTTGGTGCCCCCCCCCCCCCCCAAAAAAAAAACAAACTTACACGGCACCTCCACACATACACTCCATGGTGCTAACAGCTGTAACTGCACATTGCACACTGGGCATTATTACTATATGGGGGCACAGCAGGGGACATTATTACTATATGGAGGCACAGCAGGAGACATTATAACTATATGGAGGGCACAGCAGAGGACATTATTACTATATGGGGGCACAGGGGACATTATTACTATATGGGGGCACAACAGGAGACATTATAACTATATGGGGGCACAGCAGGAGACATTATTACTATATGGGGCACAGCAGGGGACATTTTACTATATGGGGGCACAGCAAGGGACATTATTACTATATGGGGGCACAGCAGGAGACATTATAACTATATGGAGGGCACAGCAGGGGACATTATTACTATATGGGGGCACAGCAGGGGATATGATTACTATATGGGGGCACAGCAGGGGACATTATTACTATATGGGGGCACATCAGGAGACATTATTACTATATGGGGGCACAGCAGGGGACATTATTACTATATGGGGCACAGCAGGGGACATTATTACTATATGGGGGCACAGCAGGAGACATTATTACTATATAGGGCACAGCAGGAGACATTATAACTATATGGGGGCACAGCTGAAGACATTAGTACTATATGGGGCACAGAGGAGACATTATTACTATATGGGGGCACAGCAGGGGACATTATTACTATATGGGGGCACAGCAGGAGACATTATAACTATATGGGGTCACAGCAGGAGACATTATTACTATATGGGGGCACAGCAGGGGACATTATTACTATATGGGGGCACAGCAGGGGACATTATTACTATATGGGGGCACAGCAGGGGACATTATTACTATATGGGGACACAGCAGGGGACATTATTACTATATGGGGGCACAGCAGGGGACATTATTACTATATGGAGGGCACAGCAGGGGACATTATTACTATATGGAGGCACAGCAGGGGGCATTATAACTATATGTAAGTACAGTAGGGCAGGGGGCATTACTACTACATGGGGCACAGCAGGGGATCATATATATATATATATATATATATATATATATATATATATGGGACATCCAACATACCTACTCACCTTACTGCACATAACACCAAACAGCAGAACTACTACTGTATGGGAAAAGGGAAATGACGCCTCAGATCAAAGAAGACGTCACCTGTGAATCACTGAATAATGTTTTTGTATTTTGTAGAACATTGGGAAGGGGTGTCCCAGGGTGGAAAAGGTTGGGCAACAGTGCTTTAAGCCTTAATACACACTGCTTTTTCCTAGCAACCTCCCACTGGTCTGATGGTACATGTATAGTGACTATATTTTCCCCTGTATACTGGGAGGAGGGTCTGTGCACCATGTGCTAGAAACAGTCCTGCCTGTGCCACCATCGCTAAATTATCACATTTATGCGTGTGGGATGGGGCTCAGTTTTGGAGTCGCCTGGCATTGCGTGTGTGTGTGTGGGGGGGGGGGGGGTAAGTTCACTTCTTGCACCAGGGCACATGAGACATTAGCTACGCCCCTGAGGGGTGACCATTCTTTTTTCATGCCAGGATATCCTTCAGCTGACCGGACCGTTTGCAGTGGAGCAAAGTGCAGGTAAAGCCGACGTACTCCATTGATCCAAGTCTACCCACTTATCTTCAGTTACAGTCTTCCTACAAATCAAACACTCACACCTGCACCTGTTCTATCTTAAAAAAGTTGTGTGTAAGTACACCCAGGGGTGGGTGCTATAACTTGTGGTCAACATAACAAGTGCCTAGTTAGTACACCCCCATCTTACCCCACCTACATGACATCTAGCAACCCCGGGTTACTGCATGCACAGCTCTAGGTAGTTCTCTGGAGATGCACTTAATGCTTGGTGGTTGCATGTAACATACAGACACGTGCACAGCTCTTGGTGTTTCTCCATAGAGGCACTTCATACTTGGTGGTTGCATGTAACATACAGAGACGTGCACAGCTCCTGGTGGTTCGCCATAGAGGCACTTCATACTTGGTGGTTGCATGTAACATACAGACACGTGCACAGATCCTGGTGGTTCGCCATAGAGGCACTTCATACTTGGTGGTTGCATGTAACATACAGACATGCACAGCTCCTGGTGGTTTGCCATAGAGGCACTTCATACTTGGTGGTTGCACGTAACATACAGACATGCACAGCTCCTGTTGGTTCGCCATAGAGGCACTTCATACTTGGTGGTTGCATGTAACATACAGACATGCACAGCCACCTCCACCTGGAGGACGGTGATTCTTGTATTTCTGGTTCTGAAGTTTCTGATAGTAATGGGATAGTGCAGGGAGACGCCTTAGAGAACGTTCAGCAGTCTTCTGCTCACTGTTCTCCTGCAGCCACCAGAGGAGACGACGTAAGCAAAACTGCGAGAAAAACCGCAAGAAAAACTGTGTAAGAAACTGCGAGAAAAACCGCAAGAAAAACTGTGTGAGAAACTGCGAGAAAAACCGCAAGAAAAACTGTGAGAAACTGCGAGAAAAACCGCAAACACAGGAAATCCCGCTGTGCTTCCTGTCAGTGAGGTCTCCCAGAGCACAGGAGCTTCTCTAACACGAGATTCATCTGGGTCATCTCCTCCCCGTCCTGATCCCATAGCTGGCAGCAGCACAGGTCACCCACAGCGGGACGTGTGTCTGCTGAACAGCTGGGAGTTGTAGTGCTTGTAGTACCCTGGGGTTGCCAGGTGGTGTTAGCTGGGGCAGATGGGGGCACTGCTGGCCAGGAGGGGTATGTGCCCACCCCTGGATGTACTGACACATGATTGTATTTTTTTTAATGTTAAAACAGGTGCAGAGGAATCACAGAGGCTCGGACAACCTAAGTATACAGTCTCTCCTGAGTAAGGAGCAGCGCAGAAGTATACAGTCTCTCCTGAGTAAGGAGCAGCGCACAAGTGTACAGTCTCTCCTGAGTAAGGAGCAGCGCACAAGTATACAGTCTCTCCTGAGTAAGGAGCAGCGCACAAGTGTACAGTCTCTCCTGAGTAAGGAGCAGCGCACAAGTGTACAGTCTCTCCTGAGTAAGGAGCAGCGCACAAGTATACAGTCTCTCCTGAGTAAGGAGCAGCGCACAAGTATACAGTCTCTCCTGAGTAAGGAGCAGCGCACAAGTATACAGTCTCTCCTGAGTAAGGAGCAGCGCACAAGTATACAGTCTCTCCTGAGTAAGGAGCAGCGCACAAGTATACAGTCTCTCCTGCCCGGCCTCCTGCTCACTCAGCTATCTGTCAGTGTCTCTGCTGCCCGGCCTCCTGCTCACTTAGCTGTCAGTCAGTGTCTCTGCTGCCCGGCCTCCTGCTCACTTAGCTGTCAGTCAGTGTCTCTGCTGCCCGGCCTCCTGCTCACTCAGCTGTCAGCCACTATCTGCCTACAGAGGACTGATCTGCAATCAATCTCTGAAAGAAACACTCAGATATAGTTGAATCTCCTAGTCTGTGTTGGAGCTGTGGTCTAGGGGTAACTCACCTGTCTAGAGACCACCAGCAAGTCTTTCTTTAGTTCAAATCCCTGCTGAATTTCAGTGATTGGCTGAGCGGGCAGTCCCATCTCAGTCAGTGATTGGCTGAGCGGGCAGTCCCATCTCAGTCAGTGATTGGCTGAGCGGGCAGTCCCATCTCAGTCAGTGATTGGCTGAGCGGGCAGTCCCAGAAGTGGCAGCAGGATCGTTCAGCAGGGGACCAGGAAAAGCCACAGGAGGAAACCGTGTGAGGTAAGAATAGGATCTTTATTATGTTCTCTATAAGGGCAGCATTTAATGGCAAATAATTGTGGTTGTTTTAAAACAATGACCTTTGTGTTGAAATAATACCCGTTATTTTCAATTAAGTGACGGCCATCCACTCAAATTTCAACAGTGTGTGAACAGAGCCTTTCTGTGTTTTTAATCCACTCCTGGTTTTGGTTGCAAAATACTGAGCAAAAATGCCTTAAAAATAATACAAGAATGAGAAATAAAAATAAAGACCTATATTTAATTTTCATCAGGGGATTTGAACCAAAGAAAGACCTGCTGGTGGTCTCTAGACAAGTGAATTACCCCTAGATCACAGCTCCAACACCTACAAGTGATCAGCTGTAGCCGACAATGTCTCATCCAAGTGCCTGCAGCGTAATAATGCCATCACACCACCTGCACCACTAAAGCCCCTTAAATGTCTTTTTTTATGTTGCTGCCCTTATAGAGAACATAATAAAGATCCTATTCTTACCTCACCCGGTGTCTTCCTTTGGCTTTCCCTGGTCCCCTGCTGAACGATCCCGCTTCCACTTCTGTGGCAGCCCGCTCAGCCAATCACTGACTGAGATAGGGCAGCCCGCTCAGCCAATCACTGACTGAGATGGGACTGCCCGCTCAGCCAATCACTGACTGAGATGGGACAGCCCGCTCAGCCAATCACTGACTGAGATGGGACTGCCCGCTCAGCCAATCACTGACTGAGATGGGACAGCCCGCTCAGCCAATCACTGACTGAGATGGGACAGCCCGCTCAGCCAATCACTGACTGAGATGGGACAGCCCGCTCAGCCAATCACTGACTGAGATGGGACAGCCCGCTCAGCCAATCACTGACTGAGATGGGACAGCCCGCTCAGCCAATCACTGACTGAGATGGGACAGCGCCGCGGCCAGGGAAGTGTCAGCGCAGAGACAAGTCTGCCTCAGGAGTGACAGCAGGTGACCAGGAAAGGCCACAGGAGGACATGGAGAGGGAGGAATAGGATTTCTATTATGTTCCCTACAAGAGCAGCAATATATAAAAAAAATTTAAGGGGCTTTAAGGGAATTTTAGAGTCACTAGTAATGCACATTTGGCCAATAATCGGCCCATGTAAAAATGTCAGTGATCAGCTGAGGAGCATGAAGATGTCCCCTTGTCGGGTGATTTTGCCTAAAAATTTTGTATATTAAAAATGATTTATTTGAGTGGCTGCAGAAACACCCAGATGCTGCATTAGTTGGGCCATGAAAAGGCTCTGCAGGCAACGCCAATCTAGTTGATCGGCGCTGGTTTGCTTCCATAGACGACCTCATATCGGGCCATCAAAAAGAACCCCACTGACCGATTACAGGAAACGCTTCATAGACTATAATGGAGCCGATAACCTGGAATCAGTCAAATTGTAACTGTCTGAGAGGGTCAAAAAGTTAATCTAAACTGTACCTGTCGTTTCACAAAACTTTTGACATTTCATAGAGACATGTTAGAGAGTGTTCACACCTTTACTGATCAGGAGAACGAGTCGGGAGAAGACCGCTGCGGCACGTCCACTCCCCACTCTGAAACAAAGAGAAGTCAAGCTTATAATGTAAGTCTATGGAGGCCGACACAGATCAGGGAAAGGGCGCACTGCATCAGAGAAAAACCCCAATAAGTATGTACGGTATGTTACAGTGAATCTGTGTCAGGGCTGAAAACAGCCGAATGTAATAAATATACAGTGGGAACTTGGTTTGAAAGTGTTTTGGTTTAAGAGCTCATATTTTTAAAATAGTAACTTGGTGTAAGAGCATTGCTTTGGTATAAGAGCTAGTACAAAGCAACAAATAAACACACACTCACTAATCAGTGATTTTTTAAATTGCTTCTGACTTCTTTACTCTTTCATATATTTCTTTCACGGACAATTACATGTCTCATATTGAGCAAAGTCATTTAAATTTTACATCACCCAGTGGCAAACAGTAGCAGAGTCTCTTATTATGCGTCCTTAATTCAGCTTTCAGCCATCAGGACACACTTCCCGGTTGGGAGTAAAAGTCCAGCGTCCAGCTTTGCTCAATATGAGACATGTAATTGTCCGTGAAAGAAATATATGAAAGAGTAAAGAAGTCAGAAGCAATTTAAAAAATCACTGATTAGTGAGTGTGTGTTTATTTGTTGCTTTGTACTGAATCTGAATGTGGGCTGTGGAGCGGCCGAATTAAACACACATGTGAGTCCCAGTTGGTAGGATCCCATTCACACATATATAGGAACGTTATTGGTATAAGAGCTCCCTGTACTGGGTGGAAGGGGAGTGGGGGAGGGGCATGGTCTGCATAGCGGGGTCTACAACTCTGTACTCTGACCCAGGAAGTCTCCATCACCTTTTAAACCATAGCAGATCCACTTCAGGCTGGGGCTTACATCAGGGGACAGGACTGTGGAGGTAATCTCACCATAGCTGTAACCCCTCTCTCCCCGGACAGAGAGCGCTGCATGTATGTGCCCACATCTGCCCTGCTCATTCCTTCATGCTCCCTGCAGTCTCTCTCACCTTCCAAATCATAGCAGATCCACTCCAGGCTGGGGCTTACATCAGGGGACAGGACTGTGGAGGTAATCTCTCCATAGCTGTAACACCTCTCTCCCCGGACAGAGAGTGCTGCATGTATGTGCCCACATCTGCCCTGCTCATTCCTTCCTGCTCCCTGCAGTCTCTGTCCACCCTTGTGTTTCCCATCCTCTCCATTACTGTACAGTAACTTATAATATCACAGATTCTGATGTTTCTGAATGTTTCATCTGTTCTACATGTTATTCAGAATTATAAATCATTATTTTTGGGGTGTGGAACCAATTGCCTGCCTTTCTATGATTTCTTATAGGAAAATTTTCTTTGGTTTAAGAGTGGATTTGGATTACAAGCACAGTCCCGGAACAAATTATGCTCCTAATCCAAGGCACCACTGTATACTAGAATGTAATATATATATATATATATATATATATATATATATATATATATATATATATATATATATATACACCCAAATTTAATATATATACACCCGAATGTAAAACATATACACCAGAATGTAATATATATACACCCAAATGTAATACATATATACACCCAAATGTACACCGGAATGTAATGTGTATATATATATATATATATATATATATATATACACACCGCAATGTAATACATATACCCTGAAATGTACACCCTAATGTAATATATATTCACCCGGAATGTGCACCCAAATGTAATATATTTACACCCGAATGTATTATATATATACCCCCAAATGTAATATATATATGCACCCAGATGTACACCGGAATGTAATATATATACACCCAAATGTAATATTCGCACACCGGAACGCACACCCGAATGTAACATATATATATATATACACACACATACACACACAGCAATGTAATACATATACCCTGGAATGTACACCCTAATGTTATGTTATATATATATATATATATATATATATGCACACACCCAGGGCCGATTCTGGGGTCTCTGCCGCCTGAGGCAAACCTCAGGCGGCCGCCCCGAGTGATGGCCGGCATCGCCCCCCTCCCCCCCCAGCCAGCCGCTCACCTGTCCCACGCCGCAGCCGGCCCGCGCTCTCCGCTGTCTCCACATCCCATCAGGTCCCGCGACGTCACCCTGCAGCTGTCACGGACCTCCAGGCTGTGGTGAGTGAGTGGGGTGATCGGGTTCCGTGCGACCCGATCACCCCAGCGCGTCCCCCACCGACCCCAAGCACTCACCACAGCCTGGAGGTCCGACGGGCGACGGGACAGGTGAGCGGCAAGCAGAGGGATTAGGTACGGGGATAGCAGGAATAGACAGGGGGAGCTGGGACCAGAGTATGAACCTAATTGGCCAGGGCTGGGAGTGTGCTTAGATCTATGCTGAACAAGAGCCCGGTCCGGATCCCCATACGACCGGCGCTCAGATCTTCCAGGTTCCAGATAGGCAGAGTAACCAGTCAGTCTAAAGACCTACTCAGCTGCATTAATCAAGTCTCCCAGGGATCAGTGTAACTCCTGCATTGCCAGGAAGCTGAGAAGCAAGCGGGTGTGGCACATAGAAGTAAAAACAGGCCCAGTTCACACCAGGTTACTGCACAATCCTGACAGTAATACATATACACCGCAATGTACGCCCGAATGTAATATATATACACCGCAATGTACGCCTGAATGTAAAATATATACACCGCAATATACGCCCCCGAATGTAATATATATACACCGCAATGTACGCCCGAATGTAAAATATATACACCGCAATGTACGCCCCCGAATGTAATATATATACACCGCAATGTACGCCCGAATGTAATATATATACACCGCAATGTACGCCTGAATGTAAAATATATTCACCTGAATGCACACCCTAATGTAATGTATGTACACCCGAATGTGATATATATACACCGGAATGTAATATATATACACCGGAATGTACACCCAGACCAACCTAAGTGTCTGCCTGACCGAACAGCTCCCCAGACCGACCTAAGTGTCTGCCTGACCGAAACAGCTCCCCAGACCGACCTAAGTGTCTGCCTGACTGAAACAGCTGCCCAGACTGACCTAAGTGTCTGCCTGACCGAAACAGCTGCCCAGACCGACATAAGTGTCTGCCTGACCGAAACAGCTGCCCAGACCGACCTAAGTGTCTGCCTGACCGAAACAGCTCCCCAGACCGACCTAAGTCTGCCTGACCAAACAGCTCCCCAGAGCGACCAAAGTGTCTGCCTGTCCGAAACAGCTGCCCAGACCGACCTAAGTGTCTGCCTGACCGAAACAGCTCCCCAGACCGACCTAAGTGTCTGCCTGACCGAACAGCTCCCCAGAGCGACCAAAGTGTCTGCCTGTCCGAAACAGCTGCCCAGACCGACCTAAGTGTCTGCCTGACCGAAACAGCTCCCCAGACCGACCTAAGTGTCTGCCTGACCGAAACAGCTGCCCAGACCGACATAAGTGTCTGCCTGACCGAAACAGCTCCCCAGACCGACCTAAGTGTCTGCCTGACCGAAACAGCTGCCCAGACCGACATAAGTGTCTGCCTGACCGAAACAGCTGCCCAGACCGACCTAAGTGTCTGCCTGACTGAAACAGCTGCCCAGAGCGACCTAAGTGTCTGCGTGACTGAAACAGCTCCCCAGACCGACCTAAGTGTCTGCCTGACCGAAACAGCTCCCCAGACCGACCTAAGTGTCTGCCTGACCGAAACAGCTGCCCAGACCGACCTAAGTGTCTGTGTGACTGAAACAGCTCCACAGAGCGACCTAAGTGTCTGCCTGACCGAAACAGCTGCCCAGACCGACCTAAGTGTCTGCGTGACTGAAACAGCTCCCCAGAGCGACCTAAGTGTCTGTGTGACTGAAACAGCTCCCCAGACCGACCTAAGTGTCTGCCTGACCGAAACAGCTGCCCAGAGTGACCTAAGTGTCTGCCTGACCGAAACAGCTGCC
Source organism: Dendropsophus ebraccatus (assembly GCA_027789725.1). Taxonomy (NCBI): domain Eukaryota; kingdom Metazoa; phylum Chordata; class Amphibia; order Anura; family Hylidae; genus Dendropsophus; species Dendropsophus ebraccatus. The sequence goes on from JAQFWZ010000022.1 coordinate 34,273,548, forward strand.
CAGACCGACCTAAGTGTCTGCCTGACCGAAACAGCTGCCCAGACCGACCTAAGTGTCTGTATGACTGAAACAGCTCCTCAGAGCGACCTAAGTGTCTGCCTGACCGAAACAGCTGCCCAGACCGACCTAAGTGTCTGCCTGACTGAAACAGCTCCCCAGACCGACCTAAGTGTCTGCCTGACCGAAACAGCTCCCCAGACCGACCTAAGTGTCTGCCTGACCGAAACAGCTGCCCAGACCGACCTAAGTGTCTGCGTGACTGAAACAGCTCCCCAGAGCGACCTAAGTGTCTGTGTGACTGAAACAGCTGCCCAGACCGACCTAAGTGTCTGCCTGACCGAAACAGCTGCCCAGACCGAGCTAAGTGTCTGCGTGACTGAAACAGCTCCCCAGACCGACCTAAGTGTCTGCGTGACTGAAACAGCTGCCCAGACCGACCTAAGTGTCTGCATGACCGAAACAGCTCCCCAGACCGACCTAAGTGTCTGCCTGACCGAAACAGCTCCCCAGAGCGACCTAAGTGTCTGCCTGACCGAACAGCTCCCCAGACCGACCTAAGTGTCTGCCTGACCGAAACAGCTGCCCAGACCGACCTAAGTGTCTGCCTGACCGAAACAGCTGCCCAGACCGACCTAAGTGTCTGCCTGACCGAAACAGCTGCCCAGACCGACCTAAGTGTCTGCCTGACCGAAACAGCTGCCCAGAGCGACCTAAGTGTCTGCGTGACTGAAACAGCTCCCCAGACCGACCTAAGTGTCTGCCTGACCGAAACAGCTGCCCAGAGTGACCTAAGTGTCTGCCTGACCGAAACAGCTGCCCAGAGTGACCTAAGTGTCTGCCTGACCGAAACAGCTGCCCAGACCGACCTAAGTGTCTGTATGACTGAAACAGCTCCTCAGAGCGACCTAAGTGTCTGTATGACTGAAACAGCTCCTCAGAGCGACCTAAGTGTCTGCCTGATCGAAACAGCTCCCCAGAGCGACCCAAGTGTCTGCCTGACCGAAACAGCTGCCCAGACCGACCTAAGTGTCTGCCTGACCGAAACAGCTGCCCAGACCGACCTAAGTGTCTGCATGACCGAAACAGCTGCCCAGAGTGACCTAAGTGTCTGCCTGACCGAAACAGCTGCCCAGACCGACCTAAGTGTCTGCCTGACCGAAACAGCTCCCCAGACCGACCTAAGTGTCTGCGTGACTGAAACAGCTCCTCAGAGCGACCTAAGTGTCTGCCTGACCGAAACAGCTGCCCAGACCGACCTAAGTGTCTGCCTGACCGAAACAGCTCCCCAGACCGACCTAAGTGTCTGCGTGACTGAAACAGCTCCCCAGACCGACCTAAGTCTGAGTGAAATTGCTGAAAAATTCTCCTTATTTGGAGGACAAGGATTTCAGAAGTTTTCCTGCCAACAGTCCAAAGTGCAATGTAACACAAAAACATGTGCCTGTAAAAGGAAGGTTCTCTGCAACCCGAGACGCCACAAATCCACAATGGGTTTTAATAAAATTATTAAAATTAATAAAAAAGATGAATGAACTGGATGATTTACTATTTGCATTTGTTATAAATGATTCGCTTAGCTTCCTGTGGCAGCTACCCGTTTCCTTTGTTAATTAGTTTCGAATTAATAATTTTCAATTCCAATCAGGGCCGTATTTACCACTAGGCACCCGTGGTCCGGTGCCTGGGGCAGCACCTTGCAGGGGGGCAGCACCAGGGAGCAGGGGGGAGGAAAAAACTAATTTTTTTGTTTTTATTTCTTTAGTTTCCCTCCTCCCGTTCAGACTTGCCAGTAAATCTGGTGTCTTTTCCTGTGGGGTGGGGGGTATGGTGGTGGTGGGGGGTATGGTGGTGGTGGGGGTATGGTGGTGGTGGGGGGGGTATGGTAGTATTGGTCAGGTCTGGTATCACCAATAGGTGCGTGTAGATGGGGCGTCTGCAGGTTTAGTGCCTAGGGCAGCAGCAGCTGGTAATACCGCCCTGATTCCAATGACTATTTGTCGTGTTACTTAATAAATATATATAGAGCCGGGCGACTCCTGACTGGTTCATTCCATCATTTCCCTGACAGGGGGCGGGATTTCATCAAATCAGTGACTTTCTTCAGGGAAATGATGGAAGAGCGCGGCCATTACATCATTACATCATCCCGGGATTTGATAAAATTCCTGGATTCTATCATTTCACTGCGACATATATACACCCAAATGTAATATATATACACCCGAATGTACACCTGAATGTAATATATATACACCCGAATGTAATATATATACACCCGAATGTAATATATATACACCCGAATGTACACCTGAATGTAATATATATACACCCGAATGTAATATATATACACCCGAATGTACACCTGAATGTAATATATATACACCAGAATGTACACCTGAATGTAATATATATACACCCGAATGTAATATATATACACCCAAATGTACACCCAAATGTAATATATATACACCCGAATGTACACCTGAATGTAATATATATACACCAGAATGTAATATATATACACCCAAATGTACACCCAAATGTAATATATATACACCCGAATGTAATATATATACACCCGAATGTACACCTGAATGTAATATATATACACCCAAATGTACACCCAAATGTAATATATATACACCCGAATGTAATATATATATACACCCAAATGTACACCCGAATGTAATATATATATATATATATATATATATATACACCCGAATGTAATATATATACACCCAAATGTACACCCAAATGTAATATATATACACCCGAATGTACACCTGAATGTAATATATATGCACCCAGATGTAATATATATACACCCAGATGTAATATATATACACCTGAATGTAATATATAGTCTTCATCATATGAGCCCGGAACAGATCCCTGTGGAAATCCAGATGTGGCTATTGTAGCCCTTTGGGTCAGGTAATGGTGCATGCTGAGTAATGTTACAGGATTTGTAGATCTAGTCCACTTGATGGTCGGGTTATCCCCAAGCATACAATTTATAAACGGGCAGCAGATAATCGACCATCAGGAAGACCACACGTGGTGCAGATGGGTATGGGTAATAAAATAGTCAGTACCATTTTCTTATATCCTATGATTAAGCAGATGTGGGACAACAGATTATCTAGACGATCAAATATGGAAGGTTCTAGAGATATTGAATACATCCATACCTGTCCAAAACCAATTACTGCGAGTAACTAACCAACATACAGTAGTATCGGACTATGTAACAGCAGCACATGGGGGATATTGGAAGAAGAAGGAGAAGAAGAAGGAGAAGAAGAGGGAGAAGGAGAAGGAGAAGAAGAGGAGGAAGGAGAAGGAGAAGGAGAAGAAGAGGAGGAAGGAGAAGGAAAAGAAGAAGGAGAAGAAGAAGAGGAAGGAGAAGAAGAGGAGGAAGGAGAAGGAGAAGGAGAAGAAGAGGAGGAAGGAGAAGGAGGAGAAGAGGAGGAAGGAGAAGGAGAAGAAGAAGGAGAAGGAGAAGAAGAGGAGGAAGGAGAAGGAGGAGAAGAGGAGGAAGGAGAAGGAGAAAAAGGAGAAGGAGAAGGAGGAGAAGAGGAGGAAGGAGAAGAAAAAGAAGAACGAGAAGAAGAAGAGGAAGGAGAAGGAGAAGAAGAGGAGGAAGCAGAAGGAGAAGGAGAAGAAGAGGAGGAAGGAGAAGGAGAAGGAGGAGAAGAGGAGGAAGGAGAAGAAGAAGGAGAAGGAGGAGAAGGAGAAGGAGAAGGAGAAGGAGGAGGAGAAGGAGAAGGAGAAGGAGGAGAAGAGGAGGAAGGAGAAGAAGAAGGAGAAGGAGGAGAAGGAGAAGGAGAAGGAGAAGGAGAAGGAGAAGGAGGAGGAGAAGGAGAAGGAGGAGAAGGAGAAGGAGGAGGAGAAGGAGGAGGAGGAGAAGGAGAAGGAGGAGAAGGAGAAGGAGGAGAAGTTCCATCCTAGCGCCCAGAGCTCCGTCTTCTAAACTCACCCACAATCTACAATCTAGATCTGCAATCTACCTGCAGCAGCAATGAAGGGGGATCGGCACCGGCGGGATGGGGGGAGCCATAAGAAGAAACATTAGACTAGTTTTCAGGACAATCCCTCTAAGCTGATGTCTCTGCGGCCACATTGGGCGCCGGTAAGGACCAGACTGAGACGTCTGCTGTCATATATACTGGATTTATTTACAAAAATATTCCAAAAAATCTCTAATGTGACACAGGATGAGCAGAGGGGGCGCTGTGGAGGAGGGGGTCACCCCCCCCCATGATGTGACATAGGATGAGCAGAGGGGGTGCTGTGGAGGAGGGGGTCACCCCCCCATGATGTGACACAGGATGAGAAGAGGGGGCGCTGTTCAGGAGGGGTCACCCCGCCATAATGTGATATAGGATGAGCAGAGGGGGCGCTGTGGAGGAGGGGGTCACCCCCCCCATGATGTGAAATAGGATGAGCAGAGGGGGTGCTGTGGAGGAGGGGGTCACCCCCCCATGATGTGACACAGGATGAGAAGAGGGGGCGCTGTTCAGGAGGGGTCACCCCGCCATAATGTGATATAGGATGAGCAGAGGGGGCGCTGTGGAGGAGGGGGTCACCCCCCCATGATGTGACATAGGATGAGCAGAGGGGGCGCTGTTCAGGAGGGGTCACCCCGCCATAATGTGATATAGGATGAGCAGAGGGGGCGCTGTGGAGGGGTCACCCAGCCATAATGTGCTCAGTGTAGAATTGTCTCCTGATGAAGTAGAAGAGTAATATGGAAACCAGCGTGATGATGATCAGGATCCCAAACCGCGAGATCTTATTCAGGGAGAGCGCTTTATGTGAGGCCTCCACCGCCGCCTCCTCGTCTCCTCGCTTCACCGCTGATCTCGTCTGTGAAAGGAAACACAAAGATCAGTCTGAGGAGCCCGGAGAGCGTCAGCAATAAAAGTGGGAAAACTGCTCTGTGAGACCTTTCTTCTGGTCTAAAAGCTGATCACGTAACATTACACTACTGACTGATTGTGACTGCTGCAGGCCTATAGTCCGAGGCTGTACTACTGCCACACTGTGACTACTGCAGGCCTATAGCCTGAGGCTGCACTACTGACACACTGTGACTACTGCAGGCCTATAGCCCTAGGCTGCACTACTAACACATTGTGACTACTTCAGGCCTAGAGTTTGGTGTCCCACTTTTAGTGTTTCACTGCACCTGTCAAAAAGCTCTCAGGTTACACAAATGGTGGATGAAGTATGCAGTTTCCCCACTAGGTGTCAGTATTTTTTATGTGCCTATGTTTTACTAGTAATGCACAGCTAAAGGAAGCAATGGGTTAATGTTTATCTGTACCATTTACCATCTTTTCTATCCTATCCTCTCTATCCTTAGGGTACTATTACATGGAACGATAATTGGCCAAATCGGCCCTTTCCGGACGATTATCGTTCCGTGTAATAAAGACAACGATCGGCCGATAATTGTTGTCATCGGCTGATCGTTGGTATAGGTTTGGACCTATAATTGTCGGCCGCCGACACATGTGATAGCGGTGCGAGGCCGGCGCTGACGATATGCAAAGAAGAATACATTACCTATCCACGCTTTAGGGCTCCACCTGCAGTCTGCTTCTCCCGTGTTCCGCGCGCTGCCGCTTCAGAGCGGCCTGTCTCAGCTGACAGGCCACTCAGCCAATCACAGGCCGGGACCGCCGTGGCCTGTGATTGGCTGAGCGGCCTGTCAGCTGAAAAAGGCCGTCTGAAGCGGCAGCGCGCCGGACACGGGAGAAGCAGACTGCAGGTGGAGCCCTGGAGCGTGGATAGGTAAAGTATACCGTTTAAGCAAGGGCTGCAAGGACATCGTAAACGATGTCCATGCAACCCTTGTTAACCAATTATCGGGCCGTGTAAAAGGCTCAGTAAATGAGCGCTGATCTAGCAGATCGGTGCTCGTTTACTGTTATTATCGGGCCCCCATCGGCCTGTGTAATAGTACCCTTACTCTCTACGCACACACGCCTGTAGGAGGAGTTAGCTCTGTGTGCAAGGAAGTGAGTCAAGTCAGTTCAGACTAGGTTGTTAGTGTGAACAGATGCAGCTAGAGACCAAGAATTATTCTCAAGCAACTACCACTTATAATATGCAGTGCTATGCTCAAGTAAGGGAGAGTAGCCACCAAGGAACACCCTAGCCCACGCCAGGAACACGTCTACAAAGTGCAGGACAGACCCCTGAAGCAAAAGGAGCTAATCCCAGTAGGACAAAGCTACCGGTAAAGTCTAGGTATCCTACTGCACAGTGCAGGTAACTAGGACACCTCGGAAACCTAGCTACACCCAGATAACCACGGCTGGGGCTTGTGCTACACTCCTGGGAATGGGTTCTATGACACTTGGGGGCAGAAGGTGGTCAGACATAGTCTAAACATGAGTATCAGTATCAGTATCACTTCACTACTAAAGATGTCTACCAAGGCTACACTGGGTATAGGGCTCCTTTGGCAAACTCCTCTCCTCTACTTTCTACAAGCGCTATAACTACTTCTGCTCTCCTCAAGCATTTACCTCAAGCACTATGTCAGCACTCAAGTGTGTGTCAGAGATTTATATTGCCTGTGAAACGTCTCCTGTTATCCTGCCCGAGTTATACAGTAAAGTTGTTTTATTTTTATATCAAACGCACGGGACTCTCTGTCTATCTCTGCTCACACCGGCACCTATACACACCACCGCACACCTTGTGTTATTTTCGCCCTGCTGTGGGTGGCGGTACCGATAGTCTGGGTGGGTCATTCACCACTCAGGACTACCGTGACAGGAGCCCAAGGGACCCATCACAGCTCGGCAGGTTACCGACCATTTGGGGACACAAACCGGCCATACAAACAGCTACCAACATCACACCTGTGTGCTGGACTGTGGAGCTGAGAGTCTATTTTATATGTGTTATATTCTTGTACTGTATACTTGCTGTAACGTTCTGCAAGCAGCTGCAGGCAAAGGCCCCTCCCATTCTGTTACTATGTTCTATGTCTATGGGAATTTTGTTATTTTATGCTTTTTGCTTTAACTCAAGGTTTCACCACCAGGGGTCAGTGTTTTGTATGTGAACCTGTAGATATTGCACAGCTGTAGTAAACAAAGGGTTACTGCTCCCTCTGTATTGTTTGATCTTGCTGTCTAATGGAGAGTCTTCTTTCTCTTCTGCCTATCCCTATACTTCTCTCTCTGCACACTTTCTTCTCCACCACTCACAGGGGCTCTTACACACCCTTGTAGGAAGTAGTTATGCGGTGGACTATCGCACAACGACTGTTTACATGAACGATCGGTGAATTTTTTGCGAACGATGAACGACGATATGATGACATGTTGAAAGAGCAAAACGAACGATGTCTCGTTCGTCGTTTGATCGTTCGCTGCGTTTACACGTACGATTATTGTTCGAATTTGATAGTTATCGCGCAAATTCGCACGATAATCGTTACGTGTAAACACACCATAAGTGTTCTGTATTTCAAGAGACTGTTCAGTAAAGCCAAGATATTTATTCTACTGGGACTCAGTCATCATTGCACCAGCACCTACACACACCGGCTACACCATCCTTGAGTTATTTTTCCCCCTTTCTGTGGGTGGTGGTACCGACAGTCCGGGTGGGTCATCTCTCCTCTTAGGACTACTGTGACAGGAGCCCAATGGACCCATCACAGCCCGGCAGGTCACCGACCACTGGGGAACAATACAAACCGGCCATATATAAAGCAGGTACCAACACCACACTTGTGTTCTGGACTAGCACTGGCGTCACGAAAATCACTGTCACTGGCCAAAAACTGCCACCACTGCTGCCACGTTCACCATCACCACCACTGCCTCTGCCACCGCTGCTGCGTTCACCCCCCCTCCACTGCCACCACTGCTTTCTCCACCACTGCCTTTACCACCGCTGCTGCATTCACCACCCCCACCACTGCCACTGCCACCACCGCTGCGTTCACCAACTCCTCCACCCCCACCACTGCCTCCGCTGCTGCATTCACCACCCCCTCTACTGCCTCTGCCTCCACTCCCTCCGCCACCTCCACCACTTTCTCTGCCTTCAATGCCAACTCATTCACCACCTCCTTCACCGCCACCACTGCCTCCGCCACCTCCACCACTGCCGCCGCCATCTCCGCTACTCCCTCCATCATTGTTGCCTCCACCACCCCCTGCACTGCCATCACCACCGCTGCCTCCACCACCCCCTGCACTGCCATCACCACCGCTGCCTCCACCACCCCCTGCACTGCCATCACCACCGCTGCCTCCACCACCCCCCACACTGCACTTACTTTGATTGAGTATATAAGAGCCACAACTCCGAGAGGAAGACACAAGAACAGGCTGAGGATGGAGAATGACATGTAGTCCTTTGTTCTTGGCGGAGCCGTCCTGAAAGGTGCAGTGGTGATGACGATGTTTGGTGGGAGCCCATTGGTGGCCATTGCTGGGTACGGTGGATACACATAGGCCGTGTTTGGTGGTAAAGCTGAGTAAGGTGGGGGGGAGCCTTGAGAGTACACCAGGGTTGTAGGGATTCTTGAGGACTGGCCGACACCTGCCAGATATGTGGACTTTCTAGTCAATGGTGGAGGCTCGGAGGAGTAAGATGGCGGAGGCTCGGAGGAGTAAGAAGGCGGAGGCTCCTCATAGCCTGGATTCATGGACCTCTCGTGGGGCTTCCAGGGGTCCATCACTCCTTCGGCTCTAGACGTCTTCCTATATCAACATCTAAGACAACAATAATGGCCGCTAATTTATATACAATTTCCATAATGAGTGAGAGATATATATAGAATCTCCTTCCTTCCAAGGTTTCCTGCCAGGAACATGACAAGGGCCGCCCATTTACATCGGGAGCCAGATCCTGTCTCCTCTCGTCTTTCTAGGTCACGTCTTTGTGGATGAGTGATGGCCGCGGCATGAGGGGTGGGGATCTCATCACACGCGTATTACACCACTAATTATTACTATTGTGTCGCTATTGCTTAAGTGGGGGCGTGGCCTGGTAGAGGAAGGGCGTGGTCTGCCACTTAGGGGGTGGGGTTATTGATATTAGTAATTACACACCACAGTGTATGTGTCAGCGTCACAACAATAAGACTTGTAATCTACAAATAAGAGCAGAAAGTATGTGACCCCCCCCCCCCCCCCGACAATTATACCGTAATAATATAGAGTCCAGGCCTGTTATGTGCAACTGCCGCCTTACAAGCAGCCGACTGACATTGTGCTGTTCTGTAGTCTACAAGGACACCCAGATCCTTCTCTACCAGCGACTGCACCAGTGTAACCAACCCAGGACGTATGCTGCAGGTTATTACTCCCCTTAGGACGTAAGCTGCAGGTTATTACTCCCCCTAGGACGTATGCTGCAGGTTATTACTCCCTCTAGGACGTATGCTGCAGGTTATTACTCCCCTAGGACATATGATACTGCAGGTTATTACTCCCTCTAGGACGTATGCTGCAGGTTATTACTCCCCCTAGGACATATGATGCTGCAGGTTATTACTCCCCCGAGGACATATGAAGCTGCAGGTTATTACTCCCCTTAGGACATATGATGCTGCAGGTTATTACTCCCCCTAGGACGTATGCTGCTTCAGGTTATTACCCCCCTAGGACATAGGATGCTGCAGGTTATTACTCCCTCTAGGACGTATGCTGCAGGTTATTACTCCCCTTAGGACATATGATGCTGCAGGTTATTACTCCCCCTAGGACGTATGCTGCTTCAGGTTATTACCCCCCTAGGACATAGGATGCTGCAGGTTATTACTCCCTCTAGGACGTATGCTGCAGGTTATTACTCCCCTTAGGACATATGATGCTGCAGGTTATTACTCCCCCTAGGACGTATGCTGCTTCAGGTTATTACCCCCCTAGGACATATGATGCTGCAGGTTATTACTCCCCCCAGGACGTATGCTGCTTCAGGTTATTACCCCCCTAGGACATAGGATGCTGCAGGTTATTACTCCCTCTAGGACGTATGCTGCAGGTTATTACTCCCCTTAGGACATATGATGCTGCAGGTTATTACTCCCCCTAGGACATATGATGCTGCAAGTTATTACTCCCTCTAGGACGTATGCTGCAGGTTATTACTCCCCCCAGGACATATGATGCTGCAGGTTATTACTCCCCCTAGGACATATGATGCTGCAGGTTATTACTCCCTCTAGGACGTATGCTGCAGGTTATTACTCCCCCCAGGACATATGATGCTGCAGGTTATTACTCCCCCAGGACGTATGCTGCAGGTTATTATTCCCCCTAGGACATATGATGCTGCAGGTTATTACTCCCCCTAGGACATATGATGCTGCAGGTTATTACTCCCCCTAGGACATATGATGCTGCAGGTTATTACTCCCTCTAGGACGTATGCTGCAGGTTATTATTCCCTCTAGGACATATGCTGCAGGTTATTACTTCCCCTAGGACGTATGCTGCAGGTTATTACTCCCCCCAGGACATATGATGCTGCAGGTTATTACTCCCTCTAGGACGTATGCTGCAGGTTATTACTCCCTCTAGGACGTATGCTGCAGGTTATTACTCCCCTTAGGACATATGATGCTGCAGGTTATTACTCCCTCTAGGACATATGATGCTGCAGGTTATTACTCCCCCTAGGATGTATGCTGCAGGTTATTACTCCCCCAGGACGTATGCTGCAGGTTATTACTCCCCTTAGGACATATGATTCTGCAGATTATTACTCCCCCGAGGACATATGATGCTGCAGGTTATTACTCCCCCTAGGACATAGGATGCTGCAGGTTATTACCCCCCTAGGACATAGGATGCTGCAGGTTATTACTCCCTCTAGGACGTATGCTGCAGGTTATTACTCCCCCAGGACGTATGCTGCAGGTTATTACTCCCCTTAGGACGTATGCTGCAGGTTACTACTCCCCCTAGAACATATGATGCTGCAGGTTATTACTCCCCTTAGGACATATGATGCTGCAGGTTATTACTCCCTCTAGGACATATGCTGCAGGTTATTACTTCCCCTAGGACGTATGCTGCAGGTTATTACTCCCCCTAGAACATATGATGCTGCAGGTTATTACTCCCCTTAGGACATATGATGCTGCAGGTTATTACTCCCTCTAGGACGTATGCTGCAGGTTATTACTTCCCCTAGGACGTATGCTGCAGGTTATTACTCCCCCCAGGACATATGATGTTGCAGGTTATTACTCCCTCTAGGACGTATGCTGCAGGTTATTACTTCCCCTAGGACGTATGCTGCAGGTTATTACTCCCCCCAGGACATATGATGCTGCAGGTTATTACTCCCCTTAGGACATATGATGCTGCAGGTTATTACTCCCTCTAGGACGTATGCTGCAGGTTATTACTCCCCCTAGGACATAGGATGCTGCAGGTTATTACCCCCCTAGGACATAGGATGCTGCAGGTTATTACTCCCTCTAGGACGTATGCTGCAGGTTATTACTCCCCCAGGACGTATGCTGCAGGTTATTACTCCCCTTAGGACGTATGCTGCAGGTTATTACTCCCCCTAGAACATATGATGCTGCAGGTTATTACTCCCCTTAGGACATATGATGCTGCAGGTTATTACTCCCTCTAGGACGTATGCTGCAGGTTATTACTTCCCCTAGGACGTATGCTGCAGGTTATTACTCCCCCTAGAACATATGATGCTGCAGGTTATTACTCCCCTTAGGACATATGATGCTGCAGGTTATTACTCCCTCTAGGACGTATGCTGCAGGTTATTACTTCCCCTAGGACGTATGCTGCAGGTTATTACTCCCCCCAGGACATATGATGTTGCAGGTTATTACTCCCTCTAGGACGTATGCTGCAGGTTATTACTTCCCCTAGGACGTATGCTGCAGGTTATTACTCCCCCCAGGACATATGATGCTGCAGGTTATTACTCCCCCTAGGACATAGGATGCTGCAGGTTATTACTCCCCCTAGGACGTATGCTGCAGGTTATTACTCCCCCCAGGACGTATGCTGCAGGTTATTACTCCCCCCAGGACATATGATGCTGCAGGTTATTACTCCCCTTAGGACGTATGCTGCAGGTTATTACTCCCCCTAGGACGTATGCTGCAGGTTATTACTCCCCCAGGACGTATGCTGCAGGTTATTACTCCCTCTAGGGCGTATGCTGCAGGTTATTACTCCCCCTAGGACATATGATGCTGCAGGTTATTACTCCCCCTAGGACGTATGCTGCTGCAGGTTATTACTCCCCTAGGACATATGATGCTGCAGCTTATTACTCCCTCTAGGACATATGATAGACACCCACACAGGAGGAGATTTACTCTTAATCCAGAAGTTCGGGTCTCCATATGACAGTAATGCCTGTGACCCCCATCGGATCCCATTACGGTCTCTTGATGTGTCTGTAGTTATGGAAACCCGAACTTCTGCATTAACAGAGTAAATCTTTGCTAATCCGGCGGCGGGCCATCAGGACAGGTAGACTTTAGGAGTTATCCCTTCTCCAGTGTAATCTTGGAGTATATAGTATATAGAAACAATGAGCGGACACCACAGATATACAGTGATAAGTAATAGAAACCTACCGGGTGCACTGGTGTCCACACAGCACTTAGTGTCCTCAGAGTGTATGAGACATCACATGTACCGCGTTCTGAGATATCTCGCTGTCAGGTCTGTGCCATCTATACAAGGGGATGATAACCAGAACAATGGCTGCCATCTCCGGAGCACGAGGTGAGAGCCTGGATTATCAAGCTGATATATAAGTAAAATACTATTAGGCTAATCGACATCTGTGTGGTGTCCCACCACGTGTGTTGCTATTGGTTACACCCTTCGCAAGTCTGAACTTATTGTAAGTGGTGATGTTGGTTTCGCCACTAGATGTCGCTATTGTAGGTATGTGTACTCAATTGCTGCACAGCTAAAGTATGGCAAGGGTTCTTGTTTGCTTGTGTGTTACATGGATTTGCGAACCTATGAAAGAATCTTCTTCTGTCCTATCATCTCTCTCTTTACTTCTTCTTTATGCACTCTTCACCCACTCACAGCGCACCTTACAGGGAGCTGTAGATAGGAATTTAAGTGGGTAGAGGAAGTGTAGAGGTCTTTTGTATTGGACGTTGTAGGGGAAGGACTCAAGCTAGAACACTCCCTACAGTGGTCCTCTCTGGGCCCTGGCCCTCTGCCAGGTCCCCAGTCTTAGTATGCAGTCTTAGTCAGGTTCCTGTATGGTGAGGAAGAAAGACTAACCTAACAGTTTCTCCTCAAGTAACCTTACTTAGCACTATGCAGTGTTAAACCCCTCACAGGAGAGGACACATCAGAGAATATCTCAACCCACGCCATGGAGAGTCACAATGCAGGACAGTATCCACAAAAGCAGAAAGCTAGGAACTCATCCAAATAGAGCAAAGTTGCTAGAAGCCTATGAACTCTGTCTCGCAGCGCGGTTGTGAGCAGGAAACCCTCAGTAGTCCGCTCATTCCAGGTAACAGGGTCTGGGGCTTGTGTCACCCTCTAGGATGGGTCACCCGACACTGGTAGGGTAACAGGTGGTTCATTTCGACAAAGGTGGATGCACGGGCACAAGGGCCTCATCCTCCAACATCCCGGCAGAGCACAGTACTACATGGGTTGGGACTCTCACAACATCCTCCTCTCTGCTCTGATTCTTCTACATATCTGTCAACACGAAACCCAGTCAGCACGACTGTACTCCTCGCTATACTCCTGTCACAGATCTGGATCCTGTACGATTTAGCGTATTATCAAGTGTAACGTCTCCTGTCAAGGCACAGCTGTATGTTCTGCTGCACACAGGAACTTTCAGAGTAAACAAGATATTATTTATGGTAAAGAGACTCTGTGATTTTTTGCCCCGCACCAACACAGTGTACACATGCGGTGTACCCCGGAGTGATGTTATATCGGAGGAACAGCCGGTCACTTGCCAGATGGGGATGTGTGACTCCACACCAGAGGTGGTTGGCCGAGGTACAGCCGGGCCTTGGTGTGTTGTCGCATGACGCCAGTGCCTAGTGGGCACACGGGTGTGATGACACGCCTGCTTTGAGTGTTGAAGGCCGGTTGTACCCTTTTCTCCTGTGGTCAGTGTCCTGCCGGGCTGCTACTGGGTCCCTTGGGTAAGAGTGATCACGGATGGTCAGTGTGGTATATTGACCCCCCCAGAATGTAAGACCCGCCACCCACAGAAAGGGGAAGTGTCCCAAGGTTGCGATGTGTGCTGTGTCGGTGGGTTGCGAGAAATCACAGAGTCTCTTTGACTTAAAGAAAGCCGGTTTACTAATTGCAAATGTGCAGCAGGTCATACAGAATAAGCAGTATAAGGTTTCTCTGGATAACACACTTGACAATAGTTCCCAATAAATACTTGACAATACGGGAACCTGATCAGTAGTAGTGCAGTGTAGGATGTAGTCGTGCTGACTGGGTAGTGTGGTGAGTGATATGAAGAAACAGAGTAGTAGGGAGGAGGATGCCTTAAGAGTTCCAACCCATGTAGTAATGCCCTCTACCGGGATGTTGGAGGATGAGGTAGAATACTTAAAAGAAGAAGAAGAACACCTGTGCCCGTGTATTGGCTTTGAGTTAGTCTTCACACCACCTTATGCCCACTAGACTCGGCTGAACCTTCCTAGAGGGTGACACAGGCCCCAGACCTTGTTACCTGGGATGAGTGGAATGCTGAGGGTTCCCTGCTGACACCAGCTCTGCGAGATAGAGTTCATAGGCTTACTGCAACTTTGCTCTATCTGGATCAGTTCCTAGCTCCTGGCTTTCCTGGCTTTCGTGGATACTGTCCTGCACTGTGATACTCCTTGTCCACGGCGTGGGTTGAGGTTGTCTCTGACTTGTCCTCTCCTAAGAGGGGTTTAACACTGCATAGTGCTGTGTAGGATAAGTTGAAGAGAAGCTGTAGGTTACATCCTGTGTCTGCAGAGTCTAGCTACAAAAGTCTCTCTGGACTGGTTCTGCTGTCCCTGACAGGTGACCTGGCAGGAGCCGGGCCCAGCCTGACTACAGTAGGGAGTGTTCTACCTTGTGTCCTCTCTGCACAGGAACCTGACTGAGCTATACTTCCTGTACCCATGTGACTTCCTATCTCCCAGCATCTCTATCGTGTGCTGTGAGTGGGTGAGAGGAGAGTGTGAGAAAAGAGAAAGATAAGGATAACGATTCCTATTGGCTCACAGATCCATTAACCCATTAATAAGGGCCCTATTCCATGGGACGATATCATTTGCATAATCGTTAACGATAAACGGACGCTATTGCGAAAAACCTGAAATTGTTCACCCATTTACATGGAACGATAATCGTTACTTATGATCGTTCTTGCGGTCGTCTTGTCGTCGCTATTGCGTTTGTCACTACTGCGAACGACGTCTTATTCAATGCAAACGATTTGCGAACGAGCGACAATAAAAATAGGTCCAGGTCTTATTAAACGATCAATGATTTATTGTTCTGTCGTTAACCGTTAACTGCTATTCAACCGAACGATTATCGCTTAGATTAGAACGATTTAATGATAATCTGAAGGTGACCCATGGAATAGGGCCCTAACTTTGGCTGTGCAATACTCAGACATGTACAATACTGACATCTAGTGGTGGACAATAAAATAACTTCTAAAGACTCCAGCATTACTTAAAGAGGAAGTACCATCAGGTACATTCGCTTTAACATGACCCACGAATAGAACGGGGAAGTTGGTGCCGCTGTCCGTTTTTTTTTAACCTCTATGCCATGGCTCCATTGATTCTAAAGGGAAGTGGGCTGCGGTTCAAAAAACGGACCGGGGCACCGGCTTCCCTGTGACGGCGACGTTCTACCCATGGGTCATATTAAAGAGGATGTAGAGGACAAGTGTAAAAAGAAAAAGAACCACCATGGTGGGACACCACACACACTTCTTGGGTCATTTCCCCTTTCTGTGGGTGGCAGTGCCCATAGTCCCGGAGAGTCACTACTATTTCGGACCACCATGATAACAGCCCAAGGGACCCCACAGCAACCCGGCAGGTCACTGACCACAGGGGAACAAGGTGTATCCAGCCCTCCAACCTAAAAGCAGGTGTGCCACCATACCTGTGCGCCCAACCAACACTGGCATCTGTGAGTGTGTGGTTCGGACCCCAGTCTTGGTGCCTGTGTGAGTGTGTGGTTCGGACCCCAGTGTTGGTGCCTGTGTGAGTGTGGTTCGGACCCCAGTCTTGGTGTCTCTGCAGTAGCGAAATTTGATGGGGGGCAGAGGGGGCGGCCGCCCCCGGGCCCACTCTGGCAGGGGCCCACTGTGATCTCCAGAGATTTTTGGCCCAGCCAGTGAGATTATAATTTGACACCACTGCCCGCCGCTGTCCGCCGCTGCCCGCCATTGGATGGGTGAGTGCAGCCCCCCCCATGTCACTCCGCCGTGGCCGCCGCCATCTTAAGCTGTTCGGGTGCACTGAGGTTGCGTATGGCCTCAGCGCACCACTGCTGGTACGTGCGCCGCCCACCTGTCAATCACCTCCGGTGCTGCGCTGTCCCTCTGGGTTCCGTCTCCCGCGCTCGCACCAGGTCAGTCACTTGCTGAACAGCATAGGAGCCGGACGGCCGCCTATGACTGCTGCTGCTGCACACAGAACAGGGGAAGGCCGACCTGGACATGTGGAAAACAGGGGGTGAGGCTGGACATGTGGAAAAGGGGGGGGGGTGCTGGACATGTGGAAAACTGGGGGAGCTGGACATGTGGAAAACTGGGGGAGCTGAACATGTGGAAACAGGGAGCTGGACATGTGGAAACTGGGGGAGCTGGACATGTGGAAACTGGGGGAGCTGGACATGTGGAAACGGGGAGCTGGACATGTGTAAACTGGGGGAGCTGAACATGTGTAAACTGGGGGAGCTGAACATGTGGAAACTGGGGGAGCTGGACATGTGTAAACTGGGGGAGCTGAACATGTGTAAACTGGGGGAGCTGAACATGTGGAAACTGGGGGAGCTGGACATGTGGAAACTGGGGGAGCTGGACATGTGGAAACTGGGGGAGCTGGACATGTGGAAACTGGGGGAGCTGGACATGTAGAAACGGGGAGCTGGACATGTAGAAACTGGGGGAGCTGGACATGTGGAAACTGGGGGAGCTGGACATGTGGAAACGGGGAGCTGGACATGTAGAAACTGGGGGAGCTGAACATGTGGAAACTGGGGGAGCTGAACATGTGTAAACTGGGGGAGCTGGACATGTGGAAACTGGGGGAGCTGGACATGTGGAAACTGGGGGAGCTGGACATGTAGAAACGGGGAGCTGGACATGTAGAAACTGGGGGAGCTGGACATGTGGAAACTGGGGGAGCTGGACATGTGGAAACGGGGAGCTGGACATGTGGAAACGGGGAGCTGGACATGTGGAAACGGGGAGCTGGACATGTGGAAACTGGGGGAGCTGGACATGTGGAAACGGGGAGCTGGACATGTGGAAACTGGGGGAGCTGGACATGTGGAAACGGGGAGCTGGACATGTGGAAACTGGGGGAGCTGGACATGTGGAAACGGGGAGCTGGACATGTAGAAACGGGGAGCTGGACATGTGGAAACTGGGGGAGCTGGACATGTAGAAACAGGGGGAGCTGGACATGTGGAAACAGAGGGAGCTGGACATGTGGAAACAGAGGGAGCTGGACATGTGGAAACTGGGGGAGCTGGACATGTGTAAACTGGGGGAGCTGGACATGTGGAAACTGGGGGAGCTGGACATGTGGAAACTGGGGGAGCTGGACATGTGGAAACTGGGGGAGCTGGACATGTAGAAACGGGGAGCTGGACATGTAGAAACTGGGGGAGCTGGACATGTGGAAACTGGGGGAGCTGGACATGTGGAAACGGGGAGCTGGACATGTGGAAACTGGGGGAGCTGGACATGTGGAAACGGGGAGCTGGACATGTGGAAACTGGGGGAGCTGGACATGTGGAAACGGGGAGCTGGACATGTAGAAACGGGGAGCTGGACATGTGTAAACTGGGGGAGCTGGACATGTGGAAACTGGGGGAGCTGGACATGTGGAAACTGGGGGAGCTGGACATGTGGAAACTGGGGGAGCTGGACATGTAGAAACGGGGAGCTGGACATGTAGAAACTGGGGGAGCTGGACATGTGGAAACTGGGGGAGCTGGACATGTGGAAACGGGGAGCTGGACATGTGGAAACTGGGGGAGCTGGACATGTGGAAACTGGGGGAGCTGGACATGTGGAAACTGGGGGAGCTGGACATGTGGAAACTGGGGGAGCTGGACATGTGGAAACTGGGGGAGCTGGACATGTGGAAAGCATTCGAGCTTCAATACCACACACACACACACACACACACACACACACACACACACAAGATAAAGACAGGGGTGGTGTTTTTTTCTAGAAGAGAGCAATCGTGTTTTTCTTATCCTGAAGAACCTCTTTCATTTTATGTGTCTATATATGTAAATGTAGAAGCCTCTAACACTGCTCTTTATCTTAATTCACTATGAGTAATGGAGCAGAATATACCCTTTATTATTTAGAAAGCATCGTTGTTAAGTGAGGTTCCCTTTGGGTAACATAATCGGTTGGGGGCCCACTCAGACTTGCTCGCCCCCCCCTAGGCTGAACCCTTAGCTACGCCCCTGTGTCTCTGTGAGTGTGTGGTTCGGACCCCAGTCTTGGTGCCTGTGTAAGTGTGTTTCGGACCCCAGTCTTGGTGTCTCTGTGAGTGTGTGGTTCGGACCCCAGTGTTGATGTCTCTGTGAGTGTGTGGTTCGGACCCCAGTCTTGGTGTCTGTGTGAGTGTGTGGTACGGACCCCAGTGTTGGTGTCTCTGTGAGTGTGTGGTTCGGACCCCAGTGTTGATGTCTCTGTGAGTGTGTGGTACGGACCCCAGTGTTGGTGTCTCTGTGAGTGTGTGGTTCGGACCCCAGTCTTGGTGTCTCTGTGAGTGTATGGTACGGACCCCAGTGTTGGTGTCTCTGTGAGTGTGTGGTACGGACCCCAGTGTTGGTGTCTCTGTGAGTGTGTGGTTCGGACCCCAGTCTTGGTGTCTCTGTGAGTGTGTGGTACGGACCCCAGTGTTGGTGCCTGTGAGAGTGTGTGATTCGGACCCCAGTGTTGGTGTCTGTGTGAGTGTGTGGTACGGACCCCAGTGTTGGTGTCTCTGTGAGTGTGTGATTCGGATCCCAGTGTTGGTGCCTGTGAGAGTGTGTGGTACGGACCCCAGTGTTGGTGTCTCTGTGAGAGTGTATGGTACGGACCCCAGTGTTGATGTCTCTGTGAGTGTGTGATTCGGATCCCAGTCTTGGTGCCTGTGAGAGTGTGTGATTCGGACCCCAGTGTTGGTGTCTGTGTGAGTGTGTGGTACGGACCCCAGTGTTGGTGCCTGTGTGAGTGTGTGGTACGGACCCCAGTGTTGGTGCCTGTGAGAGTGTGTGATTCGGACCCCAGTGTTGGTGTCTCTGTGAGTGTGTGGTACGGACCCCAGTGTTGATGTCTCTGTGAGTGTGTGATTCGGATCCCAGTCTTGGTGCCTGTGTGAGTGTGTGGTTCGGACCCCAGTCTTGGTGTCTGTGTGAGTGTGTGGTTCGGACCCCAGTGTTGGTGTCTGTGTGAGTGTGTGGTACGGACCCCAGTGTTGGTGTCTGTGAGAGTGTGTGGGGTTTTTATATCTTTTTAAATAATAAATAAACAACATTCCTATTTACCCCCTTTTGTTTGTATATATTGAATTGTGTGTTGGGATTTTTTTTATTTTGTTGGGTATTTTTCCCTTGTTAATTAACTATCTCTCCACAGTCTGGTCATGTGATCACGGCGGCTCATCATGGCTCCATTGTGTCATGTGATCGCAGCAGCTCATCATGGCTCCATTGTGTCATGTGATCACGGCGGCTCATCATGGCTCTATCAGGTCATGTGATCGCAGCGGCTCATCATGGCTCCATTGTGTCATGTGATCGCAGCGGCTCATCATGGCTCCATTGTGTCATGTGATCGCAGCGGCTCATCATGGCTCCATCAGGTCATGTGATCGCAGCGGCTCATCATGGCTCCATCAGGTCATGTGATCGCAGCGGCTCATCATGGCTCCATCGGGTCATGTGATCGCAGCGGCTCATCATGGCTCTATCAGGTCATGTGATCGCAGCGGCTCATCATGGCTCCATCAGGTCATGTGATCGCAGCGGCTCATCATGGCTCCATCGGGTCATTAGTAGTAGTATAGCCACGCTCACCGTTGGGTGCAATTAGAAAGTCAGTACAATATTTGGAAATATTAATTGCACACCATATGACAGTTTTCTTTCATTTTCTCCTGCTCTTATTTTATTCCAGTGTGTATATATACAGAAAAGGAATGGCTCCAGAATTAGGCACATGCATTCTTTATATCACAGATAATCCTTGTATTGTATACCATAACGGACGTTTCGGTCTAGAACGACCTTTCTCAACAGGTATCTGTAGGATAAGTGCAAAGTATATGAGCAACATCAAATATGTAACACATTGTCCAACATTCATGAGTGATTATGATGTCATTCTCATATCAAATTCATTATGGCAAGATGACATATGAAATCGGCTGTGACATCATGAGCTAGGATGCTGCCTTACTACAGTCCAGTGTTACCCCTCTATGTGCGCACATATGGATGCGTGTAATATATGTATAAAGTATACTCATTATTTATTGTTTATCTCTCGCTTATCTATTATGTTCAACATTAATGAAAATTTATATGTACAGTATAGTAAATAAATGATATAGCCGGAGGGTAACCACATGCATAAATGAATATACTCATCTCCATAGCACAAGCGGCTTGAATCCATATACTTACACATTGGTGGGCGGTAGAAAAGAAAGAGTGCCTGAGGAAATAGAGGTAAGTATAAGTCACCTGAAATCAAGTCTAAGGAACAAAGGAGGAAAGCAATGTCCTGTGAAAAGAAAAATAGTTGTCTTAGATATACCAGCCAGACCACCATGGCGGCTGAACAGGAGTCAGAGGTCAGCTTGTGTCACAACGTACCATCCCTTGATGCCAACAGTTCAAAAAGCCATTAGAAAACATTGGCACATTCTCCATGCTAGTTTCCCACATGTAGAGGAATTTAGAGGAAGGCCATTCCATAGCCCAATTACGCTACCAAGTTCTCGAACATGTTCCGCCCCCCAGAAGAGGTGGCAATAGAGTCAATTTATTAAACCAAAGAGAATCCTTTTGGAACCATAGACTACAAACATTGTCACCACAAGGTTTAAATAGAGAATGTGATTTCTATATTAATTTGTGAAAGTATTAACGTGGACTTTTTTCTTATTTCCCTTAGGGCCCTATTCCACAGTAACGATAATGGGCCGGATCGGCCCCATTCAGCCCGATTCGGCCGATAATCATTTGGTGAAATAGAGAGAACGATGAGGTGAGGATCGTGTCATCGGCTGATCGTTCATTTAGGGCCAGACCTAAAATCATCGTTCCCCCACCGCGCATCGCTACGGTTGAATAGCGGTGCGGGGCGGGCGACCGACGATTTGACAGGCTGCAGCAGCCTCATACATTACCTGTCAGGTCTTCTCCGCGCTGTCCTCATCCCCGGGTCCCGCGCGCTCTATCTTCAGAATGGCCGGTCAGCTGACGGAGCGCTCAGCCAATCACAGGCCGGGACCGCCGTGGCCTGTGATTGTCTGAGTTTGGCCAGTCAGCTGACCGGCCATTCTGAAGATAGAGCGCGCTGGACCCGGGGATGAAGACAGCGCGGAGAAGACCTGACAGGTAATGTATGATGCTGCAAGGACATCGGTAACGATATCCCTGCAGCCCTCGCTCAACGATCATCGGGCCGTGGAATAGGCCCAGTAAACGAGCGGCGATGTTTCCATCGTTGATCGGGCCCTCCTCAGCCCGTGGAATAGGACCCTTAGATGCGCCCCCTCTAATAAACACATTCCGTATGGATGGCGGCATAACGACTTACTAATTGGATTCCATTGGTCGGGTTGGCAATCACCTGGTACTTCTACTTTTCTGGGTATCCTTTTTGGTTCTGAGGGAACGTATCCCTTTAGCCTTAGATGTTCTATTCTCTTTTTTCTCATTATGCGATATACCTTTCTTTTTTTTATATATATCTCCTCATTTTTTCATTCCATATTATCACTAATCTTACTTTCCATTCCTGGCCTAGTTACTTCTTTTCTTATTTTGCTCTTTTGTCTTTTTTTATTGAGTATATTTTTTTGCTCTTGAAAAAAAAATTCTGTCCCTATCTTTTTGTTCCTGAGTTTTTTATTTTTGCTAAATTTCTTTAAATATTTTATTTTTTCATCATTCTAGTTTTTTACAGCAGGTTATCTCACTTTATGACAGGATATTAGATATATTGACTGTAATGAGACATGGTCTTCAATAGATTGGAGTTAGAAAGGCATCACAGATCAGTCAGTCAGTGCATCATAATATATACTGTATATAAATCATGGCGTTCGATATTGAGTAATGTGGATTTATCTCCTTTACATACATGATGCATATGATTTAATATCCTTCAATATTGATCTATACAAGACATTTCACTTCACACAGTAGCCAGTCTCTCCCATTACATTAGGCTGGGTTCACACTGCGTTTTCAGCATACGTTTAACGGATCTTTTTTTTTTAACAGACAAAAAATTTGTGTCAGCAACGTTTTTGTGTCCGTAAAAAAAACCAGATCCGTTTTGATTCGTTTTTTTTAATAATACAAATGCATCAGTTTTTTGCAATCCATTTTTCATCAGTTTTTTGCAAAAAACGGATGAAAAAAACGGATTGCAAAAACTCAGTGTGAACCCAGCCTTATATACTCATTACCTATGTCAGAGAGCCAGTGGAACCTAAGACGCTGTTATAACATTAGTACGCATGTCAGAAATCCACTGTGAAATGCATATGTCACCATGACGCACGTGATGTGCCGGTGGTGACGTATATGCGTTCCAAACATGTGATCACGTCCCGGCACAGGTGACCATGATGCCAGCGCATATAAACCCGAAAGTCGCACCGGAACGATGCTCCGGCCGCGTCTTCATCATCTAAGCACATGGTAAGACAACTATTTTTCTTTTCACAGGACATTGCTTTCCTCCATTGTTCCTTAGACTTGATTTCAGGTGACTTATACTTACCTCTATTTCCTCAGGCACTCTTTCTTTTCTACCACCCACCAATGTTGTTCTAGACCGAAACGTCCGTTATGGTAAACAATACAAGGATTATCTGTGATATAAAGAATGCATGTGCCTAATTCTGGAGCCATTTCTTTTCTGTATATATACACACTGGAATAAAATAAGAGCAGGAGAAAATGAAAGAAAACTGTCATATGGTGTGCAATTAATATTTCCAAATATGGCTCCATCAGGTCATGTGATCACGGATGCTCTTCATGGCTCCATTGGGTCATGTGATCATGGATGCTCATCATGGCTCCATTGGGTCATGTGATCACAGCGGCTCATCATGGCTCAGTCGGGTCATGTGATCACGGCGGCTCATCATGGCTCAGTTGGGTCATGTGATCACGATGGCTCATCATGAATCAGTTGGGTCAAGTGATCACGGCGGCTCATCATGGCTCCATCAGGTTATGTTATCATGACGGCTCATCATGGCTCCATCAGGTCATGTGATCACGGCGGCTCATCAGGGCTCAGTCGGGTCATGTGATCACGGCGGCTTATCATGGCTCCATCGGGTCATGTGATCACGGCGGCTCATCATGGCTCAGTCGGGTCATGTGATCATGGCAGCTCATCGTGGCTCAGTTGGGTCATGTGATCACGGCAGCTCATCATGGCTCAGTCGGGTCATGTGATCATGGCGGCTCATCATGGCTCCATCAGGTTATGTTATCATGGCGGCTCATTATGGCTCAGTCGGGTCATGTGATCACGGCGGCTCATCATGGCTCCATCGGGTCATGTGATCATGGCAGCTCATCATGGCTCAGTTGGGTCATGTGATCACGGCGGCTCATCATGGCTCAGTTGGGTCATGTGATCACGGCGGCTCATCATGGCTCCATCAGGTCATGTGATCATGGCAGCTCATCATGGCTCCATCAGGTTATGTTATCATGGCTGCTCATCATGGCTGCATCGGGTCATGTGATCATGGCGGCTCATCATGGCTCCATCGGGTCATGTGATCACGCCTCAGTCTCTTCTGTATCCTGTCATTGATTGGTTACTGTGCTCGGTCCCTGTTGATGTCAGACGGTCACAGAGAGCATCACGATTATTTTGTTGGAACCCATAACTCAGAATTTCACCACTTACAGGGAAGAAGCTTCACCCCCAGAGCAGCGCTCAGTATAAATCCATCATGATCCTCACATCCAGGTCCATGACTCCTTTCATTTGGGGAGAGTCTCCGGACAGTGATGGGGATTCTCCGGATCTACGAGTCTAAAATCCAATCATAAGAAGAATTAACAACCATTGCATCGTAGGGCCCCATTACATGGAACGATTATCGAATGAAAAATCGTTATAAATTTTAACGATAATTTTCCTATGTGTGTGATGTTACCGATCCAGTAGTGGATTATAATAGGGGCGTTTTGGGCGGCAGCCCGGGGCCCTGAGCTCCTGGGGGGCCCATGACCACCCAAAAAGACTTATACTTTCAGTGGTGTACTGTCTCCTGGCTACACTTCCGCCATGATTTGCAAAAAATCACAGGGTTTTTTTATGGCAATTTTGCACAAATCAGGACATAATGACATTATCTATACTGTACTATGAACGCCAGGCTAGTGCCGCCATAGTTACAGTGGGGTGGGGGGGCCCAGGCTAGTGCTGCCATAGTTACAGTGGGGTGGGGGGGCCCAGGCTAGTGCCGCCATAGTTACAGTGGGGTGGGGGGGCCCAGGCTAGTGCTGCCATAGTTACAGTGGGGTGGGGGGGCCCAGGCTAGTGCCGCCATAGTTACAGTGGGGTGGGGGGGCCCAGGCTAGTGCTGCCATAGTTACAGTGGGGTGGGGGGGCCAGGCTAGTGCTGCCATAGTTACAGTGGGGTGGGGGGGCCCAGGCTAGTGCTGCCATAGTTACAGTGGGGTGGGGGGGGGCAGGCTAGTGCTGCCATAGTTACAGTGGGGTGGGGGGGCCCAGGCCTGGTGAACAGCCCGGGGCCTATGGGAAAGTTAATCCGCCCCTGTCAGTGACTGCAGGTCAGGTGCGGTTTGCAATTAAGCTCCATTCACTTTAATGGAACTGAGTTGCAAAACCTGCAGCCAACCTGGAGGCAAGAGCGATGCTGGAAGTAACGACCCCCGTTCTGTGGCTTATGGGGAGCGATTTCAGGGCGTTCCCAAAAGCGATAATTTACGATTGTTTATCGGCAAAAACAAGAAATCACTTTGTCTAATAGGACCCCAAATCTAACAGGTGTGATGTATCTAATCCTACCAGTGTGATACTGTCTGCTGAGCCATGTATCTAATCCTACCATGTGTGATACTGTCTGCTGAGCCTCTGTATCTAATCCCACCATGTGTGATACTGTCTGCTGAGCCTCTGTATCTAATCCTACCATGTGTCATACTGTCTGCTGAGCCATGTATCTAATCCTACCATGTGTGATACTGTCTGCTGAGCCTCTGTATCTAATCCTACCATGTGTGTTACTGTATGCTGAGCCTCTGTATCTAATCCTACCATGTGTGATACTGTCTGCTGAGCCTCTGTATCTAATCCTACCATGTGTGATACTGTCCGCTGAGCTGCTGTATCTAATCCTACCAGTGTCATACTGTCTGCTGAGCCGCTGTATCTAATCCTACCAGGTGTGATACTGTCTGCTGAGCCTCTGTATCTAATCCTACCATGTGTGATACTGTCTGCTGAGCCTCTGTATCTAATCCTACCAGGTGTGATACTGTCTGCTGAGCCTCTGTATCTAATCCTACCAGGTGTGATACTGTCTGCTGAGCTGCTGTATCTAATCCTACCATGTGTGATACTGTCTGCTGAGCCTCTGTATCTAATCCTACCATGTGTGATACTGTCTGCTGAGCTGCTGTATCTAATCCTACCAGGTGTGATACTGTCTGCTGAGCCTCTGTATCTAATCCTACCATGTGTGATACTGTCTGCTGAGCTGCTGTATCTAATCCTACCATGTGTGATACTGTCTGCTGAGCTGCTGTATCTAATCCTACCAGGTGTGATACTGTCTGCTGAGCTGCTGTATCTAATCCTACCAGGTGTGATACTGTCTGCTGAGCCTCTGTATCTAATCCTACCAGGTGTGATACTGTCTGCTGAGCTGCTGTATCTAATCCTACCAGGTGTGATACTGTCTGCTGAGCTGCTGTATCTAATCCTACCAGGTGTGATACTGTCTGCTGAGCCTCTGTATCTAATCCTACCAGGTGTGATACTGTCTGCTGAGCTGCTGTATCTAATCCTACCAGGTGTGATACTGTCTGCTGAGCCTCTGTATCTAATCCTACCATGTGTGATACTGTCTGCTGAGCTGCTGTATCTAATCCTACCATGTGCGATACTGTCTGCTGAGCCTCTGTATCTAATCCTACCATGTGTGATACTGCCTACTGAGCCTCTGTATCTAATCCTACCATGTGTGATACTGTCTGCTGAGCCTCTGTATCTAATCCTACCATGTGTGATACTGCCTACTGAGCCTCTGTATCTAATCCTACCATGTGTGATACTGTCTGCTGAGCCTCTGTATCTAATCCTACCATGTGTGATACTGTCTGTTGAGCCTCTGTATCTAATCCTACCATGTGTGATACTGTCTGCTGAGCTGCTGTATCTAATCCTACCAGGTGTGATACTGTCTGCTGAGCTGCTGTATCTAATCCTACCAGGTGTGATACTGTCTGCTGAGCTGCTGTATCTAATCCTACCATGTGTGATACTGTCTGCTGAGCCTCTGTATCTAATCCTACCATGTGTGATACGGTCTGCTGAGCCTCTGTATCTAATCCCACCATGTGTGATACGGTCTGCTGAGCCTCTGTATCTAATCCTACCATGTGTGATACTGTCTGCTGAGCCTCTCTATCTAATCCTACCATGTGTGATACTGTCTGCTGAGCCTCTGTATCTAATCCCACCATGTGTGATACGGTCTGCTGAGCCTCTGTATCTAATCCTACCATGTGTGATACTGTCTGCTGAGCTGCTGTATCTAATCCTACCAGGTGTGATACTGTCTGCTGAGCCTCTGTATCTAATCCTACCATGTGTGATACTGTCTGCTGAGCTGCTGTATCTAATCCTACCAGGTGTGATACGGTCTGCTGAGCTGCTGTATCTAATCCTACCATGTCCCTGTTGCCCATAGCGACCAATCACAGCTCAGCTTTCACTTTACCAAAGCAGTGTAAGAAATGAAATCAGATCTGTGATTGGTTGCCAAGGGTAACAGAGGCGGTCCTAATAGATCTGCCCCAATATACTAGGAGATTGCATCACTGAGCGATGAAGATGGAGACTGAGACAAGATATGGGCCCCAGGACACCTTCTCTCTATACCGGGGGCCACTTTCCCTCATATCTGCAGTTTTAGGGTCTCGGCCCCCAGGACACCTTCTCTCTCTATACCGGGGGTCACTTTCCCTCATATCTGCAGTTTTAGGGTCTCGGCCCCCCAGGACACCTTCTCTCTATACCGGGGGTCACTTTCCCTCATATCTGCAGTTTTAGGGTCTCGGCCCCCCAGGACACCTTCTCTCTCTATACCGGGGGTCATTTTTTCTCATATCTGCAGTTTTAGGGTCTCGGCCCCCCAGGACACCTTCTCTCTCTATACCGGGGGCCACTTTCCCCTCATATCTGCAGTTTTAGGGTCTCGGCCCCCAGGACACCTTCTCTCTATACCGGGGGTCACTTTCCCTCATATCTGCAGTTTTAGGGTCTCGGCCCCCCAGGACACCTTCTCTCTATACCGGGGGTCACTTTCCCCTCATATCTGCAGTTTTAGGGTCTCGGCCCCCCAGGACACCTTCTCTCTCTATACCGGGGGTCACTTTCCCTCATATCTGCAGTTTTAGGGTCTCGGCCCCCAGGACACCTTCTCTCTATACCGGGGGCCACTTTCCCTCATATCTGCAGTTTTAGGGTCTCGGCCCCCAGGACACCTTCTCTCTATACCGGGGGTCACTTTCCTCATTTTTGGGGGTCCTGTCCCCCCAATGATACTTTCTCCCTATAATGGGGATCACTTTCCTCATTTATGGGGGTCCCGGCCCCCCAATGATACTTTCTCCCTATAATGGGGATCACTCTCCTCATTTTTGGGGGTCCCGGCCCCCCGGATGATACTTTCTCCCTATACCAAGGGTCACTTACTTCTCTGGTTACAGTTTTGGATCCACCCTTACTTACCCTGCAAGAGAAGAGGAGGGCGGTGATTCCAATGGGCAGGCAGCAGGTAATTATGCCCAGGAGGGGGCAGCGCAGAGCGGCACCACTAGAGGGCGGTGGAGGGTCCATAGGGAGTTGCTGGTTTGTGGGTATTGACAGGATGGCCGGCTTTGCTGGTTGATGCCCATATGATGGGGGTCCTCTGCTCGGGGTTGGGTGGTGCCCATGGTATACCCAGTCACCATCTTTGTGCCCTTGCCATGACGGGTACATCCTCAGCTCCTGAGTTGGCAGCAGTGAGGGTGAAGCCTGAAGTCGCCTCCTCACCGCCCGGCACCATCTCCAGATCCAGCTCCTCTCCGCCATAGGTTTATATAGGCCCCGCTGTCACCCCGCCCATCCCCCGGCCTTTGTTCACCATAAATGAGGATTATAATAAATTCATCAATGATGCAGATAAACACAGAATGTTCCAGAAACTCCAATCCCATCAATTATCAGTCGTGTTCTGACTTGTCTGCCATCGGACACCTCCATATATCCGGTGATTATAGGGAGGACGCTGACCCCTATGACCCCTGGTCATGTCCTCCAGTCAATCATTGACAAGGGGCGGAGCTGTCAGGGTCAGAGTGTAAAGCAGACTGTGATGACATCACGACGTCTGTATCAGTCACCATCTGATCGTGTACCGCAGACCCTCCAGTGTAGACATGTTACCTGCACCGACACATTGCAACAAACCATCAGAACAGAGATGATTGCCCCTGATCCTATGTGGGCCGCACTTCTGATGGTTTGTTACAATGTGTCGGGGCAGGTGAAGTGTAGCAGCCTTGTTGCCGGGATGTGTCGCTTACAGATCATCGTCCAGAGATGAGAGCCCCCACTCACAGTTATGGGAAACAATGGAACCGCGAGGAATCACAATCTACAGAACTTTTCAGGATTTTATTATTTTCTTTTCCTGTCTGTTCCGGCCCTTTAAGTGTGCGACACGGTCAGGTGGGGTGGAGACTTGGCACTATTCCTCTGCCCCCCTCCCCCTTCAGTATGTGGCGTCTCTGGGCTCCGTCGCAGGGATCGGGTTTCAGATTGTTATCTGTAATAATTACCCAGATACATAAAGCTGTAATCACCTGTAGATTATAATCATATAACTCTCTGCCCCGCCCCCAGACTCCAAGAACGACCTGTTATCTCACATAATGCAGCATTGTGTGTGCCAGATCCAGGTGGCCCCATAACAATGTGTGCCAGATCCAGGTGCCCCCATAACAGTGTGCGCCAGATCCAGGTGCCCCCATAACAGTGTGCTCCAAGTCCAGGTGCCCCCATAACAGTGTGCGCCAAATCCAGGTGGCCCCATAACACTGTGCGCTAGATCCAGGTGGCCCCATAACACTGTGCGCTAGATCCAGGTGGCCCCATAACAATGTGTGCCAGATTCAGGTGCCCCCATAACAGTGTGCGCCAGATCCAGGTGCCCCCATACTAACAGTGTGCGCCAAATCCAGGTGCCCCCATAACAGTGTGCGCCAAATCCAGGTGCCCCCATACTAACAGTGTGCGCCAGATCCAGGTGGCCCCATAACAGTGTGCGCCAAATCCAGGTGCCCCCATACTAACAGTGTGCGCCAGATCCAGGTGGCCCCATAACAGTGGGCGCCAAATCCAGGTGCCCCCATACTAACAGTGTGCGCCAAATCCAGGCGCCCCCATACTAACAGTGTGTGCCAGATCCAGGTGCCCCCATATTAACAGTGTGCGCCAGATCCAGGTGCCCCCATACTAACAGTGTGCGCCAGATCCAGGTGCCCCCATACTAACAGTGTGCGCCAGATCCAGGTGCCCCCATACTAACAGTGTGCGCCAGATCCAGGTGATCCATAACAGTGTGCGCCAGATTCAGGTGATCCATAACAGTGTATGCCAGATCCAGGTGCCCCCATACTAACAGTGTGCGCCAGATTCAGGTGATCCATAACAGTGTGCGCCAGATTCAGGTGATCCATAACAGTGTATGCCAGATTCAGGTGCCCCCATACTAACAGTGTGCGCCAGATTCAGGTGATCCATAACAGTGTGCGCCAGATTCAGGTGATCCCTAACAGTGTATGCCAGATCCAGGTGCCCCCATAACAGTGTGCGCCAAATCCAGGTGCCCTCATACTAACAGTGTGCGCCAGATCCAGGTGCCCCCATAACAGTGTGCGCCAGATTCAGGTGATCCATAACAGTGTGCGCCAGATTCAGGTGATCCATAACAGTGTATGCCAGATCCAGGTGCGTTTGGGGATGGGGGCGGTTGACCCTGCCGCTGTGATGTCATCTATCCATACCGTGCAGACCGCTCCAGGAACATGGCGGGAGGGGGGTGACCATGCGCCTGTGATGTCATCTATCCGTACACATAGACATGCAGACCGCTTTAGGCACATAGGGGGAGGGGGGTGACCATGCCGCTGTGATGTCATCTATCCATACACATAGACATGCAGACCGCTTTAGGCACATAGGGGGAGGGGGGTGACCATGCTGCTGTGATGTCATCTATCCGTACACATAGACGTGCAGACCGCTCCAGGAACATGGGGGAGGGGGGTGACCATGCTGCTGTGATGTCATCTATCCATACACATAGACGTGCAGACCGCTCCAGGAACATGGGGGGAGAGGGTCATTGTGCCGCTGTGATGTCATCTATCCATACACATAGACGTGTGGACCAGTCCAAGCACATGGTGGGTGGGTGTGGTGGGGTGACCATGCCGCTGTGATGTCATCTATCCATACACATAGACGTAATGACTGCTTGAGGAAGAAGAGGAAGTAAAGTAAATAACACATGTGACCCAGATGACGTGGCAGCAGATGCCCAGCACAATGGCCACGATATTCAGCGTGTGCGCAGTCCTCGAGTATTGCGCCGCCAACATAGGATCTCCTCTCCTCAGAGCGTCCCGTGACTGTAAGACAAAATGGCAGAATAAAATAAAACCTGTTCTGTGTGTGGGAGAGTGTTCATCCAGCATCATCCCTGCTAGTACATAACAGGGGGGACAGACACAAGTCTAGAGAGTTTGGGGCAGGTGCTCATGTGTGTTGGCTCTGTTCCTGTCAGCCATGCAGCTGTAGTTTCCTCTTAAGTTTTCCTAACTCTGCAGAGCCCTGTTTCAGAATCCAGAATTCCCACAAGTTTCTGCGACTCTATGCAGATTCCAGTATGCTGCCTCCAAGTCATCTCCAGCACTTTCTAAAGTTAAAGGGAATCCGTCAGCTCCCAGGCACTACCTAAGGTGCTGACCGTGTGCTGTAGCTGGCAGTCCCCCAGTGAGCATGGTGCCTTTTTGGTAATTTTCCGTGCAGCGGATTATGTACAATCTTATGTCTCCTACTGTCACAGAGCTGTTGTTCCTGCCACACTTGTCATGCATCCTCCTTCCTCTTTATGAATAATCAATGCTGCCCGGCCTCCTGCTCGCTCAGCTGTCAGATTGCAGATCAGTCCTCTGTAGGCAGTTTATCTCTGAAAGCATCTTTCCTCTGTAATGTGTTGGAGCTGTGGTCTAGGGGTAACTCACCTGTCTAGAGACCTGCCAGCTGTTCATTCTCTGGTTCGAATCCCCTGATGGAAATTAAATAGATGTCTTTTTTTTCTCTCATTATTGTATCATTTTTAAGGCTATGTTCACACACAGTATTTTTGCTCAGTATTTTGAAACCAAAACCAGGAGTGGATTGAGAACACAGAAAGGCTATGTTCTCACACTGTTGAAATTGAGCAGATGGCCGTCATTTAGTGGCAAATATCGGACGTTGTTTTTTTAAAAAAACAGTAATTATTTGCCATTAAATGACAGCCATCCACTCAATTTCAACGGTGTGTGAACATAGCCTTTCTGTGTTTTCAATTCACTTCTGGTTTTGGTTGCAAAATACTGACCAAAATACTGAGCAAAAATACTGTGTGTGTGAATATAGCCTTAAAAATGATACAATAATGAGGAAAAAAAACCATCTATTTAATTTCCATCAGGGGATTCGAACCAGAGAATGAACTGCTGGCAGGTCTTTAGACAGGTGAGTTACCCCTAGACCACAGCTCCAACAAATTACAGAGGAAAGATTCTTTCAGACATAACCTGCCTACAGAGGACTGATCTGCCATCTAACAGCTGAGCGAGCAGGAGGCTGGGCAACATTGATTATTCATGAAGAGGGAGGAGGATGCATGACAAGTGTGGCACGAACAACAGCTCTGTGACAGTAGGAGACATAAGATTGTACATAATCCGCTGCACGGAAAATTACCAAAAAGGCACCATGCTTACTGGGGGGGCTGCCAGCTACAGCACACTGTAAGCACCTTAGATAGTGCCCAGGAGCTGACGGATTCCCTTTAAGGGAGAAAAGTCACCATTGTTTCCTTCTGCACTGAGAGGATCTATCTACATTCATTGCAACCAGGGTTGGAGAGATTGCTTCTTACTCATGGGCCCCCTGGCATTGCTGTCCTCTGTAAAGCTTCTGCTTGTAAGGACGATTCTTCTCTATTTCTTCCAGCAGTCAAACTGTGGGAATCCTCATCAGTAGAATGTAGTCTGATTGTACTGTGATCCCTTTAAGTAGCAACCAAGCTACATATCCCTACTTAATTGCCTCAAAGCTAAGTCCTTCAGTTATCCTCCTATACTCAATGCTCTTAAAGGGAAAGTGACCATATATACCTACTCTCCAGCCTATTCAGCGTGCATTTTGCTTTGTCAAGGGTCTTGACAAGGGTCTTTGTTAAGGGCCACTTGACAACTCGAAGTACTCGTGAGACTTGTGTTGGGTACAGAGGAGGTGGTAGGTATTGTACCCTGTATAAGCGAGGTCATGCTAACATTTGTTTGGACTCATATCTTCTTACTATGGGACATCTGTGCACTTTTCACTTTTTTATTTTTATGTAATCCAGGTGTTTCATGTCCCGGTAGTAGTTTTTTTTTATTATTACACATTTTGCCATTTGTAGATGTTTTATGTAGCAATTTTTCTACAATTACATTGTATTATACATTTTGTTGTTGTTTATCCCCTTGTCTTATATATGTCTTTTTAAATTGTGTGTAAAGATTATTGAAATAAAGTTTGATTTTTGCATTCTCCTCTCTGGGTAATCTGCCTCCTCTGTGGGTAGACCACCTCCTCTCTGGATGGACTACCCCCTCTCTGGATGGACTACCCCCTCTCTGGGTGGACTACCCCCTCTCTGGGTGGACTACCCCCTCTCTGGGTGGACAATCTTCTCTCTGTGTGGACTACCTCCTCTCTGGGTAATCTGCTTCCTCTCTGTATGGACTCCCTCCTCTTTGGGTGTACTACCTCCTCTCTGGGTGGACTATCTCTTTCTGGGTGGACTACCTTCTCTCTTGGTGGACTAGGTCCTCTCTGGGTGGACAATCTTCTCTCTGGGTGGACTACCTCCTCTCTGGGTAATCTGCCTCCTCTCTGTATGGACTCCCTCCTCTTTGGGTGTACTACCTCCTCTCTGGGTGGACTATCTCCTTTCTGGGTGGACTACCTTCTCTCTGGGTAGACCACCTTCTCTCTTGGTGGACTACCTCCTCTCTGGGTGGTCTACTTCCTCTCTGGGAGGACCATCTCCTCTATGGGTGGACTATCTCATCACTGGGTGGACTACCTTCTCTCTGGGTGGACAATCTCCTCTTTGGGTGTACTACCTCCTCTCTGGGTAGACAATCTTCTCTCTGGGTGGATTATCTTCTCTCTGGGTGGATTATCTTCTCTCTGGGTGGACTATGTCCTCTATGGGTAAACTACCTCCTCCCTGGGTGGACTACCTCCTCTCTGGGTGGACTATTTGGCTTCTGGGTGGACTATGCCCTCTCTGGGTAAACTACTATGGTATCCCACCACGGGTGTTGCTAGTGTATACACCCCTCGCAAAAGCCTTTACTCTAAGTAAAGTGGTAATGAAGTAGTACCTAAGTTTTGCCACTAGATGTTGCTAGTATGTATGTCTTGAACCTATGTATTGCACAGCTGTAGTACTCAAGGGGTTATAGTTTTTGTGTTTTGTGCACCAATGAGAGCTCTTTTCTCTTTTCTACCTATCTCTGTTCTTCTTCTTTGCACTCTCTTCCCATCCACTCGCAGCAGGCATTACATACCCTGTAGCAGGTTGTCACATGGGGAGAGTGAGTGTAGTCACACACTTAGTCAGTCTTAGTCTGACACAAGCCAGAACTGTCCCTACAGCAGTCACGTTGAGCCCTGGCTTATGCAGGTCCCCTGTTAGAGGACAAGTACAGTGTAGCATGGACATTCTTTTCTTGAAAGCAGAACTTCTTCACACTATGCAGTGCTAAGCACTCACAGAGAGGACAAGTCAGGGATCATCCCAGCCCACTCTGTGAACAAGTCTAAAGGTGCAGGACAGTATCCTGAGGCAAGAGGAACTGATCAAGATAGAGCAAAGTTGCTAGAAGCCTATGTACTCTATCTCGCAGCGCAGGTGTAATCAGAAAACTCTGTCCACTCTGCTCAACCCAGGTAACAAGGGTGGGGCTTGTGTCACCCTCTAGGACAGGTCACCCGACACTGGTGGGCAATAGGTGGGGCAAAGACAAGAACTCAGAACACGGGCACAAGTATTCTCTCTACTCTTATGTCTACTTATTCTACTTCTAAAGTTCCGACAAAGCACAGTACTACACTGGGTTGGGACTCTCTCGACATCCTCCTCTCCACTTCTCTGAACTTATTCTACTTCTCAGCATGCAACCTATCCAGCACGGCTGCACTACTCTACAAGCTCTCAGCACAGATCCTGTCACTAAAGTCTATTATCAAGTCAGAAGTCTTTTGTATATCACTGTATCAAGTTTTCCTGAAGTAAAGAAAGGTTTATTTATGAGAACTTAATCCCCTATTCCACGGGGCAATGCAGAGGAGCAAACGAGCACAGTCTGCGCTTGTTTGCTGTTCGTTCCCCATGTGGCCGTTGGGAGCTGCGGGGAGGGGCGGGGCTGCCCGGGTGATCGCTAGATCACCAAGGTTTCCTGGGCTGCGAGATTGAGTACATAGGCTTCTAGCAACTTTGCTATATCCGGATCAGTTCCTCTTTCTTCAGGATACTGTCCTGAATCTTAAGATTTGTTGACGGCGTGGGCTGGGATGATCGCTGACTTGTCCTCTCCGAGAGTGTTTAACACTGCATATTGTGTAGAAGTGCTGCTTTCAAGAAGAAAGTGTGTGTCTGTAGACTACCACACCTCAGACTACACTGGACATGTACTCTAACAGGGGACCTGGCATAAGCCAGGGCCCAATGTGACTGCTGTAGGGACCGGGGAGAGTTTCAAACTGCTTTTTCATGATAAAAATTTATTTTTCGGCTAATAAACCCAATTACAACGTTTCTTAAAATCGCCTGGATTATTGATTTTTTGCAATAAAAATTTTAACGACAGTGACACTTTAAGCATACAATATACATACTAGCGACATCTAGTGGGAAAACTTTGGTACGACTGCATCACCACTTCTACTTAGAGTACAGGCTTTGCAAAGGGTATATACATCAGCAAGACCCATGGTGGGACACCACATTTTGCACCTAACTTCATCACTGCCCCTAAGCTATTATGACATCACTAACTGTCTGGAGAACTACAACTCCCAGCTGTCCCTGCACAACAACTGTCATCTCCCATGGGCACAGCCATATTGGCTGTCACTGAGTTTTCCTGGGGAACAGATATAACTGTTATAGCTATGCATATATTTGGGGGCAGGGACATAACTATAGGGGGCTGGAAGCCACATGAGACGATACCATGGTAGACAGGGGTCTTGTTGCAGATTTTGCATTAGAACCCAGAAGCTGCGGATTCCACCTGTGTGTGGGGGAGGCGAGGGGCCTGCAGGGGACGGGGCAGCAATGGGGGTGGGGGTGGTAACAGGTTATATACCTCTATAGTGGTTCTTGGTCTCTTAGCTCCCCAGCAGATTGGCGCCCTCTACAGGACAGGACTCTGCATCACGCTGAGCAGCACTGGCTTCCCTCACACGCAGGGGCACATTATACGGTTACATCCCCCCGGGCACCATACATCAAGGTCCTAAGCATTCTCAGCTTCCTTACCTTAGAGGAGAAGAAAACTGCGGCAAGCCCAAGTGGTGAGCAGAAGAAGATGAAAGTCATGATGGAGAGGGCCATGTAGTCCCTGTACTGACGCTGAGGCACGGCCATCACGTACTGCTCTGTAGTGATCACCACGGAGTGGGCTTGTGGCTGGGCTGGCATCGGCCCTGGTGGGGTGTAGTATGGAGGTGGGTAAGAGGGTGGCTGGTTGGGGAAGTTGGGGGGGTACGGTTGCTCTTTGAAGCCATTGTTGGTGTACGGTGGTGGAGGATACATATCGTCTCGGTGGAGAGGAATCATATGGTGATGTGTGGCGGCCTCTCTATATGTATACACCGTGATGGTGATGTCATCATCATGTGATGGATACATCCCCAGCTGCAGGGAACAATGGTCGGCAGGGGAGAGAAGTGTTTGTTACACAGTAGCCCAAGGAGATGTAACAAGGAAATTGTCACCTTATTTCCTTATGTACATATGACAGCATCTATGCTATTGTAGAGCAGTGCCCAGGGTGGCTGATACCAGAGGACAATAGAGATCCCCCATATAGTGTCACACAAACTACAGGTGACAGCCAAATAACAATCATTTCATGAAATGGATAGGCCCGCAGTATTGGGTGCGAGCCGGGGGGCAGTGATGGAGAAGCCGTGTGTGGAGGGGGGGGAGGGGGGGGGGGCTTTGGACCCGGTGCCTTTAGATGAACCATGAGGGTCATCTAGCATGAGGTGAGGGGGGCTCATGAAGGTTACCACGGGTAGTCACTGAGGTGGCACAGGGTGAGAGGTCAGGCCGCCTTGGGAAGGGTCAGTGGGAAATCTTGGGCCGAAGGACACAAACCATAGAGACCAGGGCCAAGGTCACAGACTGTTGGCTAGTTACAGAATGTGGGTATCCTGAGGCCTAGATGTTATCCGAGGGAGCACTTGGTTAATAACCCTTATGGTAGTAACTGACCATCATGTGACTGCGTAACCACATGACCCCCCATCATGTGACTGTGTGGTGTTCCAGCACAGCATGCTGTTTCTTGGCACCTGTGTAAAGGTTTCTCACAGGTTAACCAGTTGGAGATGTAGTACCTTATTTTCCCCACTAGTTGGCACTACTGTTTTTATGTCTTCTATGCACAGCCTAAGTCAAAAGGGTTAACTGTGTTATACCATGTGTTGTATGCTGACCAGTCACAGGTGCTATTCTTTCTTATCCTATCCTGTCCTTCCTTTCTTTCACACACACTCAGCCCCACCAGTCACCGGAGGGTTTAGAGAGAGCCCCTGTAGGAGGAAGTTCAGACTAGTCTCCAGTGTGAACAGATGTGTGAGAAGCTAGCTTTCAGAGAGACTTTCTTTATGCAAGCAACTACCGCAGTTATGCAGTACTAAGTTCACCGTAGGGGAGAGAAGCCACTTAGGATAACGCTAGACCACACCAGGAACCTCTTTTTTTTTTTCTTTTATTCTTTTCAGAAACCTCTCTAAAAAGTGTCTACGTATCCTACTGTGCAGCACAGGATGACTGGGTAATCTTGAAAGTCTGCTACACCCAGGTAACCGACGACTGGGGCTCGTGCTACCCACCTAGGACGGGTTCTACGCAACTAGGGGGCAGATGGCAGTCAGACTATAGTCGATACGTTAGTATGAGTATTACTCATTTCTTCTTATCTACATTTCAGTTCCGGCAAAGTACATATCCTATATTGGGCAGGGCTCCTCTGGCACAGAACTCTGTCTTATCTACCTGCACCCACGCAAACCACTGTCTACCTATGGTTATTTTTCCCCTCTCTGTGGGTGGCAGTACCGACATCCCGCGTGGGTGAACTACCACTCCAGGTTGTGGTGACAAGTTAACCCTGCACTTATTATTGTCCACTATTGTCCAATCCTTAAGCTGGGTACCTCACACCACACCAACCTATCACACGCTCAGGGATAGGTTGTACTAGAAGATTCCCCACCAATGGGAGCTTAGTCCTGTCCTCTTCTATAAAGTTCCCTGTAGGTTTCTGGTGGGCAGTCTAGTTCAGAGTAGTCTAGTCAGTATAGAGAGTATACACATTTTGTTGTTCCTGTTGAAGGCCAGGTCCCCCGACAGGGACTCTATGACAGATTCAGTATTCTTCTTAAGTAACTTTACAAGTACTATGTGGTGCTAAAAGCCTAAGGATGGGGTAACTACCATACAGGGATAACCTTACCTATGTCTGGGGTTACTATACTTTTCAAGTCAGGACGTTCCAGTAACTAAAGAGGTTCATCTGCAGAGGAGCAAAGTGCAGATAAAGCCGAAGTACTCCACTGATCTTCGCTCAACCATCTCTGGGAACCTTGAGTGGCTAGCTATGCCCAGTTGTGCAACCCCGGGGCTCAGGCTACCACAACTGGCACACATTGATCTTTCTGTCAGGAAGCGGTATCTTATCCTAAACTGTGAGTATGAGTTTCTTCTATCAAGATATCTACAAAGCCAGTCACCCTGATAGAGTCCTGCTACTAATTAGGCCTCAACCTTCTCACAAGTCAAGCCTAACCAAGCCTTAACCTAACCTACAAACAGAAACACTCCAATATATACCTATATACCTCAAGTATTCTGTGTTGTCCACAAGGGAGAAGGACTATTGTTACCTATTGCACCTTATTGGCAAGTACTGTTTGTTGTGTTTTACTTAAGCTTCACGTAAACTGTTCAACAAAACTGGACTCTGTGGGTACGCCGTCCTTACACCTACACCTGTTCTGTGTCAGTATACCTGGGGGTGGGCCATACTATTCCTGTCCCCCGTGACAAGTGCCTAGTTGGTACATCCCAACACCTAGCCCACTGCTAACCCCTAGCAACCCCAGGTTACTGCATAGTAACCATTATCCTCATTATACCAGTATGACTCTCTTTAATCATTGTGATACAGCGGAGGGTTTTGTTACAGTGTAATAGAGTGAACAGTCCTGTATGGGCTGCTGTATCCTCCTCTCTCCTGATATGCACAGCGCAGGGGTCAGATGGGGTCACACAGGGCTCCGCCCACATCACGGTTTGTTATTAATATGGTCAGAATTATTGTAGAAATCGCTGCTGGATTCACTGTGGAAACTTCCAGACTTCACACTGTATTTTATCAACCAGTGGATGATCCATGAGATCCAGATCATGTGGGTGGTGATCCCCAGGATGAAGCCGATGATGTTCAGCGTGACCGCGGTGTGCGAGTAACGGGAGGCGGCCACCCTGTGCCCGAACCTGATGGAGGAGCGGGTCTGAGGAGAGATGGATACAGGCGTTATCTATCATGGAAGGATAGCTGGAGGATAGCTAGAAGGATAGATGGAGGATAGCTAGAAGGATAGACGGAGGATAGCTAGAAGGATAGACGGAGGATACATAGAAGGATAGACGGAGGATACATAGAAGGATAGCTGGAGGATATATAGAAGGATAGACGGAGGATAGCTAAAAGGATAGACGGAGGATAGCTAAAAGGATAGACGGAGGATAGCTAAAAGGATAGACGGAGGATAGCTAAAAGGATAGACGGAGGATAGCTAAAAGGATAGACGGAGGATAGCTAGAAGGATAGACGGAGGATAGCTAGAAGGATAGACGGAGGATAGCTAGAAGGATAGACGGAGGATAGCTAGAAGGATAGACGGAGGATAGCTAGAAGGATAGACGGAGGATAGCTAGAAGGATAGACGGAGGATAGCTAGAAGGATAGACGGAGGATACGTAGCAGGATAGACGGAGGATACGTAGAAGGATAGACGGAGGATACGTAGAAGGATAGATGGAGGATACATAGCG
Source organism: Dendropsophus ebraccatus (assembly GCA_027789725.1). Classification (NCBI taxonomy): domain Eukaryota; kingdom Metazoa; phylum Chordata; class Amphibia; order Anura; family Hylidae; genus Dendropsophus; species Dendropsophus ebraccatus. Next base: position 34,313,962 of record JAQFWZ010000022.1, read on the forward strand.
GGATAGACAGAGAATAGATAGAAGGATAGACGGAGGATACATAGAAGGATAGACGGAGGATACATAGAAGGATAGATGGAGGATACATAGAAGGATAGATGGAGGATACATAGAAGGATAGATGGAGGATACATAGAAGGATAGATGGAGGATACATAGGATAGATGGAGGATACATAGAAGGATAGATGGAGGATAGATAGAAGGATAGACGGAGGATACATAGAAGGATAGATGGAGGATACATAGAAGGATAGATGGAGGATACATAGAAGGATAGATGGAGGAGCCGGTCTGAGGAGAGATGGACACAAGCGTTATTCTCAGATTATATGTAGAAAGTCTTCATGTCTCTTATTGGGCACATAGCGTACATGTCCACACTGCAGAGGGAAAAAGTAAGGTATGCAGGGGAGTAAGTACGACCACCAGATGGCACAGGCTGTACATGACACCTGACTAGTGTTATATGTGTGCTCAGGGCACAGATACAGCTAGAAGCTATGGTTGGGGTGGAGAGTCCCTGGCTCCCTGCCCGTGTTGTACATAGGCCACTGGTTTAGGGATCACTTACTTTATTTCCCTGCACTGTGGATGTTTTCTTTATGTGTTCAAAGAAAAATTGTGTAGTGCGGCTGCAGTGTCCCAGCACCTGTGTGCCACTACTGTACCTGTATGGATGTTGGTCGGCACTGATGTTGTACACGTTGCAGGGTATTCTCTGTATCAAGGTGTATACTGCATTTTGGCCACTTGATGGCACTAACTGTTTCTTCTTCAGCGAGCACAGACTGAAGGATGCTAAAGGGGTTAGCTGACTATGTGAGACTTGCAGGTGCATGAGAAGTTTGCCAGCCACCTCCCTACCTATCACAGCCCTGTGTAAGCTCCTTGCAGATAGATAGATAGATAGATAGATAGATAGATAGATAGGAGATAGATAGGAGATAGATAGATAGATAGGAGATAGATAGATAGATAGATAGATAGGAGATAGATAGATAGGAGATAGATAGATAGGAGATAGATAGATAGATAGATAGATAGGAGATAGATAGATAGATAGGAGATAGATAGATAGGAGATAGATAGATAGATAGATAGATAGGAGATAGATAGATAGATAGATAGGAGATAGATAGGAGATAGATAGGAGATAGATAAGAGATAGATAGATAGATAGATAGGAGATAGATAGATAGATAGGAGATAGATAGATAGGAGATAGATAGGAGATAGATAGATAGGAGATAGATAGATAGATAGATAGATAGATAGATAGATAGGAGATAGATAGATAGATAGATAGATAGATAGATAGATAGATAGATAGATAGATAGGAGATAGATAGATAGGAGATAGATAGATAGATAGGAGATAGATAGATAGATAGATAGGAGATAGATAGATAGATAGATAGATAGATAGGAGATAGATAGATAGATAGATAGATAGGAGATAGATAGATAGGAGATAGATAGGAGATAGATAAGAGATAGATAGATAGATAGATAGGAGATAGATAGATAGATAGATAGATAGATAGATAGGAGATAGATAGATAGATAGGAGATAGATAGATAGGTGATAGATAGGAGATAGATAGATAGATAGATAGATAGATAGATAGATAGAAGATATATAGATAGATAGATAGATAGATAGATAGATAGGAGATAGATAGATAGATAGATAGATAGATAGATAGATAGGGAGATAGATAGATAGATAGATAGGGAGATAGATAGATAGATAGATAGGAGATAGATAGATAGATAGGAGATAGATAGATAGATAGATAGATAGATAGATAGATAGGAGATAGATAGATAGATAGATAGATAGGAGATAGATAGATAGATAGATAGATAGGAGATAGATAGATAATAGATAGATAGATAGATAGATAGATAGATAGGAGATAGATAGATAGGAGATAGATAGATAGATAGATAGATAGATAGATAGATAGATAGGAGATAGATAGATAGGAGATAGATAGATAGATAGATAGATAGATAGATAGATAGATAGATAGGAGATAGATAGATAGATAGATAGATAGATAGTAGATAGATAGGAGATAGATAGATAGATAGGAGATAGATAGATAGATAGATAGGAGATAGATAGATAGATAGATAGATAGGAGATAGATAGATAGATAGATAGATAGATAGATAGATAGATAGGAGATAGATAGATAGGAGATAGATAGGAGATAGATAAGAGATAGATAGATAGATAGATAGATAGATAGGAGATAGATAGATAGATAGATAGATAGATAGATAGGAGATAGATAGATAGATAGATAGGAGATAGATAGATAGGTGATAGATAGGAGATAGATAGATAGATAGATAGAAGATATATAGATAGATAGATAGATAGATAGATAGGAGATAGATAGATAGATAGATAGATAGGGAGATAGATAGATAGATAGATAGGGAGATAGATAGATAGATAGATAGGAGATAGATAGATAGATAGATAGATAGATAGATAGATAGGAGATAGATAGATAGATAGATAGATAGATAGATAGATAGATAGGAGATAGATAGATAGATAGATAGGAGATAGATAGATAATAGATAGATAGATAGATAGATAGATAGATAGATAGGAGATAGATAGATAGGAGATAGATAGATAGATAGATAGATAGATAGGAGATAGATAGATAGGAGATAGATAGGAGATAGATAGATAGATAGATAGGAGATAGATAGATAGATAGATAGATAGGAGACAGATAGATAGATAGATAGATAGGAGATAGATAGATAGATAGATAGATAGGAGATAGATAGATAGATAGGAGATAGATAGATAATAGATAGATGATAGATAGATAAATAGATGGAAAGATAGATAGATAGATAGGAGATAGATAGATAGATAGATAGGAGATAGATAGATAGAAGATATATAGATAGATAGGTAGGAGATAGATAGATAGGAGATAGATAGATAGATAATAGGAGATAGATAGATAGATAGATAGGAGATAGATAGATAGGAGATAGATAGATAGATAGGAGATAGATAGATAGGAGATAGATAGATAGATAGGAGATAGATAGGAGATAGATAGATAGATAATAGGAGATAGATAGATAATAGATAGATAGATAGGAGATAGATAGATAGGAGATAGATAGGAGATAGATAGATAGATAGATAGGAGATAGATAGGAGATAGATAGGAGATATGAGATAGATAGATAGATAGATAGGAGATAGATAGATAGATAGATAGATAGATAGATAGATAGGAGATAGATAGGAGATAGATAGATAGATAGGAGATAGATAGATAGATAGATAGGAGATAGATAGATAGATAGATAGGAGATAGATAGGAGATAGATAGATAGGAGATAGATAGATAGGAGATAGATAGATAGATAGATAGATAGGAGACAGATAGGAGATAGATAGATAGGAGATAGATAGATAGGAGATAGATAGATAGATAGATAGATAGATAGATAGGAGATAGATAGATAGATAGATAGATAGATAGATAGGAGATAGATAGATAGATAGATAGGAGATAGATAGATAGGAGATAGATAGATAGATAGATAGATAGGAGATAGATAGATAGATAGATAGATAGGAGATAGATAGATAGATAGATAGATAGATAGATAGATAGGAGATAGATAGGAGATAGATAGATAGATAGATAGGAGATAGATAGTTAGATAGGAGATAGATAGATAGATAGATAGGAGATAGATAGATAGATAGGAGATAGATAGATAGGAGATAGATAGGAGATAGATAGATAGATAGATAGATAGATAGATAGATAGATAGATAGGAGATAGATAGATAGATAGATAGATAGATAGATAGGAGATAGATAGCTAGATAGCTAGATAGATAGATAGATAGATAGATAGGAGATAGATAGGAGATGGATAGGAGATAGATAGATAGATAGATAGATAGATCCGGACACACAGGATATGGATACATTGGTGATAAATGGAAAAGCTAACATGTGTGTCTGTATATACAGTATATAGGTGGGGGTTTTGTGTACAGGGATTTGCTCTCTGCTGCGCTCCCTGTAGAACGTGTTATTCCAGTATAATCTGCCGCCATTGGTCGGTTCTTTTCTCTCCTATTCTTCTTGGTTTGAGTTTTTACATTGCTGCAGGGTGACGGCACAGCCATGGGCACAATCACACAGCCTCACCCCCCACGCTGCCGCTCTGCCTGTCACTCTTTACTGTACCTCTTGCATTCCTTTCATGAATCAGGCAGCTCAGGATGAACAGTGAGGAAGCTGAAGATACATGAAGCCCTTTGATTGGTTGTAGGTGCCCCTGTCCTCCCCGTACTTACCTTGGTAGAAAATACCAGCGCTGTGATGCCAAGGATGAGGTTGCAGAAGAGCAGGTTGGCGATGGACCAGTAGAGGTGATCCTTGATCTCCGGGGGGTAGGGAGCCATCATGTAGGGTTCACGGGTCACTACAAAAGCCGGGGGCTGGGCTGGGAATAGGTCATGGTCCCCGCTGTAGCCTGAGTTGTAGGAGTACGGTGGCGGGTTGCCCCGGTTGGTGTTGGTCACTGGGTACATGTGATAGGGGGTATATTCGGGGGGAGGCGGCTGGGGGTCCCTCTTGTTACCGTCCTTCTTGGCCATCTCAATGTTCTCGTCCATGTCCCAGGAGGAGGTCATCCAGGATGGGACCCCAGGCTCCTGCACTCTGGAGGATGGCCGCCCCCATCCTGTACAGTCACCGGGAGGCGCCACCCTTCTACACTTTCCATTGTTGACTCTTTACTCTTCTGACCTGGAAAATTTCTGAGGTAAATAAACCTAAAATCAACAGATTGACAACATTGATCTGTCTGAAGACGCTTAAAGGGCCCCCACCCCCAAAATAGGACCCCTAAAGTGAGAACAGCTTCACACGACCCTGGCAGTGCCAAACTGATGGGCAAAACTGCCCCCGCACCAGGCACACAGACGGAGGGGCCAGTCAAGATGGCAGACGATAGTCCCGCCTCCCTGACCTCATCTTCTACCCCGCCTCCCTTACAGAGCCTATTACACGGATCGATAAACGCACGGCCAGGATTCGTGATGTTCTGGCCGTTGGCCGCGCACGTCTCATTACACGTAGAGATGGCGGAGTAGCTTATAACATGTGTAAAGAGAGTGATGAGTAAACCTATGGCTGTTATACAGGGAGATGGCGGGGGAGGGGGTGGGTAACCTCCACATGAAATAAAACCTTCAGCCGTAAGAGCCGATCTCGCTGATCCGCAGATCCTTCCCACAACACTGATTTATCATGCCGCCATTTACACACATTGCCATTGGCCGCACAAATAATCCAACCAGCCAAGGCGCCGACGTCTCCTCACTTATTTACTGATCGCTGATCAGTGGGGGTATAGGAATAGATATAACTTCCTGTCTTGTCTCTCACTTCCTCTCTCTCACACAAGAAGATCTGGAGAAAAACGTGCCGCAGCCTCAGGGAGTATAATCATGTCACGTCACACTTATGTGATCACATTCACCTCAGCTGTTATATAATAGTGCCGTATCAGCTTCTCTATCATGTATGGAGTCAGTATTACCTCAGCTGTTATATAATAGTGCCATATCAGCTTCTCTATCATGTATGGCAGGGGTCCTCAGGTGGCAGACCACGGTCCAAACGCGGACTGCGGAGGCCAGCTGTCCGGACCCCTGCGGCAGCTCAATATATCTGTATACTGAGCTGCGCTGCTCCCAGGAGGGCTATATACTACCGGGGGAGCACCCAGGGGGGCTATATACTACTAGGGGAGCGCACAGGGGGACTATATACTACTGGGGGAGCGCACAGGGGGACTATATACTACTGGAAGAGCACACAGGGGGACTATATACTACTAGGGGAGCGCACGGGGGACTATATACTACTAAGGGAGCGCACAGGGGGACTATATACTACTGGAGGAGTGCACAGAGGGGCTATATACTACTGGGGGAACACACAGGGGGCTATATACTACTGGGGGAGCGCACAGGGGGTCTATATACTACTAGGGGAGCGTACAGGGGTCTATATACTACTGGTGGAGCAACAGGGGGTCTATATACTACTTGGGAGCGCAAAGGGGTCTCTATACTATTGAGGGAGCACACAGGGGTCTATATACTACTGGGGGAGCACACAGGGGGACTATATACTACTGGGGAGCACACATGGGGACTATATACTACTAGGGGAGAACACAGTGGGGGCTATATACTACTGGGGGAGTGCACAGGGGGCTATATACTACTGGGGGAGCGCACAGGGGGACTATATACTACTGGAGAGCGCACGGGGAACTATATACTACTGGGGAAGTGCACATGGGGACTATATACTACTGGAGGAGCGCACAGTGGGGGCTATATACTACTGGGGGAGCGTGCAGGGGGAGCTATATACTACTGGGGGAGTGCACAGGGGAACTATATACTACTGGGGGAGCACACAGGGGTCTATATACTACGGGTTGAGCACACAGGGGGACTATATACTACTGGTGAGCACACCACAGTGGGTCTATATACTACTGGGGGAGCGGACAGGAGTCTATATACTACTGGGGGAGCAACAGGGGGCTATATGCTACTGGTGGAGCAACAGGGGATATATACTACTAGGGGAACACACAGGGGGACTATATACTACTGGGGGAGCGCACAGAGAGACTATATACTACTTGGGAGTGCACAGGGAGACTATATACTACTGGAGGAGCACACAGGGGGGGCTATAAACTACTGGGGGAGCGCACAGTGGTCTATATACTACTGGGGGAGCAACAGGGGGCTATAAATTACTGGGGGAGCACACAGGGGGACTATATACTACTGGGGGAGTGCACAGGGGTCTGGGCAGAGCTCCTGAGATAACTAGCTCAGGGATTGGTTAGTTGAATATCTGAAGACAGTGGCAGGAAATACACAATCAATAATCAGGTAACCCTTATAGACCTTTGGCAATCAGCCGTGCAGTAGAACAGTGACATCTGGTGGCGGGAGACGGGAGTTGTGTAATACTGACACGTGGTACTGACCTCTACCTGTTTAGAAAAGAGAGGAATCTCCATAAGACAATGAATACTTATAGTTTTACTTGTACGGATCTCAGCTGGTACTCTGGCAGACAAGTGATAGACAATACTTCTCAGGCTCAGCTTTGGTGCTGGGAGCAAGATAGAGACAAACACTTGACACAGTCTCTGTATACAATAGTTACTTATAATAGACTTGGCTTTAGTTGTAGTGACTTGGAAGAAGTAGTGGGCTTAGGGCTGGCTTAGGGTAGTGGGATCCTGTCTAGAATATTAGCACCGCAAGCAAAACACCACAAGAACAACACTGTGAGCATAGCACGGTGCTATGCTCACAGTGTTGTTCTTGTGGTGTTTTGCTTGAGGTGTTGTGCTCGCAGTGTTGTGCTGGCGCTGTTTTGCTTGCAGTGTTGTGCTTGCGGTGTTATGCTCGCGGTGTTGTGCTCGCAGTGTTGTCCTCACAGTGTTGTGCTCGCCTGCAGTGTCGGACTGGCCCACCCTCCGGTGGGCCCCCCAGCTTTAGATCCTACATAAACACTATCTGACATGTTGTTTCTCACTGATTCTTGATTGGTGGGCCCCCCAGGCGCTGTTTTGCTTGCAGTGTTGTGCTTGCGGTGTTGTGCTTGCGGTGTTGTGCTCACGATGTTGTGCCCGCAGTGTTGTGTTCACAATGTTGTGCAGTGTTGTGCTCTCTGTGTTGTGCTCACGATGTAGTGCTCACAGTGTTGTGTACGTAATGTTGTGCTCACGGTGTTGTGCCTGCGCTGTTGTGCTCACAAAGTTGTGCTTGCGCTGTTGTGTCTGCGCTGTTGTGCTCGCGGTGTTGTGCTCACAGTGTTGTGCTCTCGGTGTTGTCCTCACATTGTTGTGCTTGCAGTGTTGTGCTTGCGGTGTTGTCCTCACAAAGTTGTGCTCGCAGTGTTGTGCTCACAGTGTTGTGCTCTCGGTGTTGTCCTCACAGTGTTGTGCTTGCAATGTTGTGTCTGCGCTGTTGTGCTCGCGGTGTTGTGCTCACAGTGTTGTGCTCACAGTGTTGTGCTCTCGGTGTTGTCCTCACAGTATTGTGCTTGCGATGTTGTCCTCACAAAGTTGTGCTCGCAGTGTTGTGCTCACAGTGTTGTACCCGCAGTGTTGTGCTCGCGGTGTTGTCCTCACAGAGTTGTGCTCGCAGAGTTGTGCTCGCAGTGTTGTGCTCACAGAGTTGTGCTTGCGATGTTGTGTCTGTGCTATTGTGCTCGCGGTGTTGTGCCTGCACGGTTGTGCTCACAGTGTTGTGCTCTCGGTGTTGTCTTTACAGTGTTGTGATTGCAGTGTTGTGCTCACAGTGTTGTGCTTGCGATGTTGTGTCTGCGCTGTTGTGCTTGCGGTGTTGTGCCTGTGCTGTTGGACTCACAGTGTTGTGCTTGCAGTGTTGTGCTCGCAGTGTTGTGCTCGCAATGCTGTGCTCTTGGTGTTGTCCTCACAGTGTTGTGCTTGCAGTGTTGTGCTCGCAGTGTTGTGCCTGTGCTGTTGGACTCACAGTGTTGTGCTTGCAGTGTTGTGCTCGCAGTGTTGTGCCTGTGCTGTTGGACTCACAGTGTTGTGCTTGCAGTGTTGTGCTCGCAGTGTTGTGCTCGCAATGCTGTGCTCTTGGTGTTGTCCTCACAGTGTTGTGCTTGCAGTGTTGTGCTCGCAGTGTTGTGCCTGTGCTGTTGGACTCACAGTGTTGTGCTCGCAGTGTTGTGCTCGCAGTGCTGTGCTCTTGGTGTTGTCCTCACAGTGTTGTGCTTGCAGTGTTGTGCTCGCAGTGTTGTGCTCTTGGTGTTGTCCTCACAGTGTTGTCATCACAGATTTTTTTGCTTGTTGTGTTGTGCTCACAGAGCTGTGCTTGCGCTGTGTCTCCGCTGTTGTGCTCACAGTGTTGTGCTCTTGGTATCGTGCTCACAGTGTTGTGCTCTCGGTATTGTGCTCACAGTGTTGTGCTCGTGGTGTTATGCCTCTGCTCTTGTGCTCACAATGTTGTGCTCTCAGTGTTGTGTTCGCAGTGTTGTGCTCACAGAGTTGTGCCTGCGCTGTTGTGCCTGCGCTGTTGTGCCTGTGCTGTTGGGCTCACAGTGTTGTGCCCTCAGTATTGTGCTCGCAGTGTTGTGCTTGCGGTATTGTGCTCGCGGTGTTGTGCTTTCAGTATTGTGCTCGCAGTGTTGTGCTTGCGGTATTGTGCTCGCAGTGTTGTGCTTTCAGTATTGTGCTCGCAGTATTGTGCTCGCAGTGTTGTGCTTGCGGTATTGTGCTCGCAGTGTTGTGCTTTCAGTATTGTGCTCGCAGTATTGTGCTCGCAGTGTTGTGCTTGCGGTGTTGTGCTCACAGTGTTGTCCTCACAGTGTTGTGCTCGCCTGCAGTGTCGGACTGGCGGCTGGCCTACCCTCCGGTGGGCCCCCCAGCTTTAGATCCTACATAAACACTATCTGACATGTTGTTTCTCACTGATTCTTGATTGGTGGGCCCCCAGGATCATTTCATCTGGTGGGCCCCATATACCCCAGTCCAACACTGGCTCGCAGTGTTGTGCTCGCAGTGTTGTGCTCGCGGTGTTGTGCTCGCGGTGTTGTGCTCGCTGTGTTGTGCTCGCTGTGTTGTGCTCGCTGTGTTGTGCTCGCAGTACCACCCACAACACCACCACCACCAACAACACCTGCAGTACAACCCACACCACCAACATCACCAGCAACACAACACCACCTGCAGTACCACCCACACCACCATCAACATTACCAGCAACACCACCTGCAGTACCACCCACACCACCACCAACATCACCAGCGATATCACCTGCAGTACAGCCACAACAACATCACCAGCAACACTCCTGCAGTACCACCCACAACACCACCTGCAGTACAACCCACACCACCAACAACATCACCAGCGATATCACCTGCAGTACAGCCACAACAACATCACCAGCAACACTCCTGCAGTACCACCCACAACACCACCTGCAGTACAACCCACACCACCAACAACATCACCAGCAACACTCCTGCAGTACCACCCACAACACCACCTGCAGTACAACCCACACCACCAACAACATCACCAGCAACACTCCTGCAGTACCACCCACAACAACACCACCTGCAGTACCAGACACAGGACAAGCCACAAAAAAATAAAAAATAACCCTGCTGTTAATTCTGGTATAATACAGTTTTATAAAGACAAACCCATAACAAATGAGGAGCCATAGTCTGTGGTCTGACAGGAGTGTGTACAGAGGAGCCATAGTCTGTGGTCTGACAGGAGTGTGTACAGAGGAGCCATAGTCTGTGGTCTGACAGGAGTGTGTACAGAGGAGCCATAGTCTGTGGTCTGACAGGAGTGTATACAGAGGAGCCATAGTCTGTGGTCTGACAGGAGTGTGTACAGAGGAGCCATAGTCTGTGGTCTGACAGGAGTGTGTACAGAGGAGCCATAGTCTGTGGTCTGACAGGAGTGTATACAGAGGAGCCATAGTCTGTGGTCTGACAGGGATGTGCACAGAGGAGCCATAGTCTGTGGTCTGACAGGAGTGTGTACAGAGGAGCCATAGTCTGTGGTCTGACAGGAGTGTGTACAGAGGAGCCATAGTCTGTGGTCTGACAGGAGTGTGTACAGAGGAGCCATAGTCTGTGGTCTGACAGGAGTGTATACAGAGGAGCCATAGTCTGTGGTCTGACAGGAGTGTATACAGAGGAGCCATAGTCTGTGGTCTGACAGGGATGTGCACAGAGGAGCCATAGTCTGTGGTCTGACAGGAGTGTGTACAGAGGAGCCATAGTCTGTGGTCTGACAGGAGTGTGTACAGAGGAGCCATAGTCTGTGGTCTGACAGGAGTGTGTACAGAGGAGCCATAGTCTGTGGTCTGACAGGAGTGTGTACAGAGGAGCCATAGTCTGTGGTCTGACAGGAGTGTGTACAGAGGAGCCATAGTCTGTGGTCTGACAGGAGTGTGTACAGAGGAGCCATAGTCTGTGGTCTGACAGGAGTGTGTACAGAGGAGCCATAGTCTGTGGTCTGACAGGAGTGTGTACAGAGGAGCCATAGTCTGTGGTCTGACAGGAGTGTGTACAGAGGAGCCATAGTCTGTGGTCTGACAGGAGTGTGTACAGAGGAGCCATAGTCTGTGGTCTGACAGGGATGTGCACAGAGGAGCCATAGTCTGTGGTCTGACAGGAGTGTGTACAGAGGAGCCATAGTCTGTGGTCTGACAGGGATGTGCACAGAGGAGCCATAGTCTGTGGTCTGACAGGAGTGTGTACAGAGGAGCCATAGTCTGTGGTCTGACAGGAGTGTATACAGAGGAGCCATAGTCTGTGGTCTGACAGGGATGTGTACAGAGGAGCCATAGTCTGTGGTCTGACAGGGATGTGCACAGAGGAGCCATAGTCTGTGGTCTGACAGGAGTGTGTACAGAGGAGCCATAGTCTGTGGTCTGACAGGAGTGTATACAGAGGAGCCATAGTCTGTGGTCTGACAGGAGTGTATACAGAGGAGCCATAGTCTGTGGTCTGACAGGGATGTGTACAGAGGAGCCATAGTCTGTGGTCTGACAGGAGTGTGTACAGAGGAGCCATAGTCTGTGGTCTGACAGGAGTGTGTACAGAGGAGCCATAGTCTGTGGTCTGACAGGAGTGTGTACAGAGGAGGTTTTACACCAATACATATAGATGATGCTACAGCAACCCCAGTATCTTCTAGTCAGACATAACGGGGTGAGTGCAGAATCCGCAACCCAGTGAGATCTTACTGAATGGGGATTGATGAGATCCGGCCTAATGTATCCGATCTGACCTGCCCTCTGCTGCATGTACCTAATGTATCCGATCTCCCTGCCCTCTGCTGCATGTTCCTAATGTATCCGATCGCCATGCACTCTGCTGCATGTATCTAATGTATCCGATCTCCTTGCACTCTGCTGCATGTACCTAATGTATCCCCTCTGACCTGACCTCTGCTGCATGTACCTAATGTATCCCCTCTGACCTGACCTCTGCTGCATGTACCTAATGTATCTGATCTCCCTGCCCTCTGCTGCATGTACCTAATGTATCCGATCTCCCTGCACTCTGCTGCATGTTCCTAATGTATCCGATCGCCCTGCACTCTTCTGCATGTACCTAATGTATCCGATCTCCCTGCCCTCTGCTGCATGTACCTAATGTATCCGATCTCCCTGCACTCTGCTGCATGTTCCTAATGTATCCGATCGCCCTGCACTCTTCTGCATGTACCTAATGTATCCAATCTCCCTGCACTCTGCTGCATGTATCTAATGTATCTGATCTCTCTGTATTCTGCTCCATGTACCTAATGTATCCAATCTCCCTGCACTCTGCTGCATATACCTAATGTATCTGATCTCTTTGCGCTCTGATGCATGTACCTAATGTATCCTATCTCCCTGACCTCTGCTGAATGTATCTAATCTCCCTGCACTCTGCTGCATGTATCTAATGTATCCGATCTCTCGGCACTCTGCTCCATGTACCTAATGTATCCGATCTTTTTGCACTCTGCTCCATGTACCTAATGTATCTGATGTCCCTGCACTCATGTACCTAATCTATCTGATCTCCCTGCACTCTGATGCATGTACCTAATGTATCTGATCTCCCTGCACTCTGATGCATGTACCTAATGTATCTGATCTCCCTGCACTCATGTACCTAATGTATCTGATCTCTCTGCACTCTGCTCCATGTCCCAAATGTATCTGATCTCCCTGTACTCATGTATCTGATGTATCTAATCCCTCTGCTGCATGAAGAGAACATGCAGATACAGATTAGCCTCCATTATATTAGAGCATTCTGTCTTCCATCCCTTATGTTGTCACTTTGAGGATTTTTCCATCACTCCAGGGGGCAGGAACCACAGAATTGTCCAAGAACTTCAGTACATGGACCCCATAGGATGAACCCTTGTCCCCCCCCCCTCCCCCACCTATAAACAGGTATATGGAGTCGCTCCCTCTCCAGGTGTCACAGCTTCCTCCTCTCTGGAGACTGTCTATAAGATTAAGAGACGTCTTCAAGCTAAGATCTCACTTCTTCTTCTCATTATTAGTGACCTAACAACAAACAGAAGCCCCCGAGGTGGGCGAGGAGGGTGCGGCGGGCGCGGTGCTGCTCCTAGAGGACAGAAAGGCAGGAAGCAATATACATAGAGTGACGTAGAAGGTGAGATAGAAGGACGTCAGCATCACATTCATACAGGAGACTGCCGAGGAATATCTCTTCCCTGTGTTGTGGCCTCCTCTCTGGATCTACGAGACAGACAAGAACACTGTCATTACTGCCACATTACAGTACATTATAATAGAGGGATAGAGAGAGAGATAGATAGATAGATAGATAGATAGATAGATAGATAGATAGATAGATAGATAGATAGATAGATAGATAGATATCCTCTGTTCTTCATGAGATACTCCTGATGGTGGAGATAGACTTTCCCAGAGGATACACCAGGTGGCTACCTCTCGGGATAGACAAAGCTTGTGACAGTTGGTCCGGGCAGACCAGATGGCAATAGTGTCACCACATCTGACAGTACAGACAATTATCTAGACACAGGGGGATGAAGACACAGGTGCAGGTCATACGGTGCAGTGCACACAAAGCGAGTAACTTAATGCAGGAACAGTGACAGGTGCAAACACAGGTTGGGTCAGGTTCATACTCAGGACAGGAAAATGCAGGTAGACTGGAAGCAGCAGGGAGTACAGGATCAGACAGCAGGAACACTAGGACACCACAGCGGGAACACAGGAACCAGGTTGGATAGGGTAGGAACAAAGAAACCAGGACAGGGAATATAGAAACACTTTTGCACAGAAAACAGAGAAACAGCTTTGCAGGACCATAGGACCTTGACGCTCAGGTATAGCACATGTGCACCAAGCCTCCTCTAATGCCTAAACCACAGGTGTGAAGTAATTAAGGCACAGAGCCTTTAAATCTAGGAAAGTTGTGTGCGTCCCCTCTAGAGGCCAGATCTGTACTACATGCAGAGAGGACACAAGCTGCTCCAGGAGGCCAGACCTGAAGGCCTCAAGGACTAGTGGTAGTGAGTGAACGCACTGCAGCTGGGATGCCTGACCTCTGTTACAGTACCCTCCTTCTCATGACCCCTCTTCTTCAGGGTGTGACAGGAGAGAAACTAGGTAGGAGCATGAATGTTCTCCTCAGGCTCCCAGGATCTCTCTTCAGGATCAAAATGCCTCCAATCCACAAGGAAGTACCGCTTTCCTTCGACAACACTGCTGTCCAAAATCTCCTTAACCTCAAATTCCTCATCAGGATCAACAGAAACTGGAACATCTGGAGGTGGTTTGGAGAATCTGTTAAGGATTAACGGTTTGAGGATTGATACATGAAAGAAGTTAGGGATCCGCAAGGTGGGTGGTAACTTCAACTTGTAGATGACCTTGTTGATCTTCTGAAGCACCACAAAGAGACCTAGGTAGCGTGAAGCAAACTTGTATGATGGCACATGTAATCAAATGTTCCTCCTCTTGATGTTCACATTCCTCTTCATGCGAGCCATGGATTTAGCTAAAATTTCCCTAGTCCGGCGCCACATCTGCAAAAAATCCTGGACTGTGGCGTTGGCAGCTGGCATATCAGATGGGACTGGCATGGGTAGCGAAACCCAAGAATGATGACCAAAGACGATCAGAAACGGAGGGGCTCCTGATGACTCACTCACTAACTACATGATTGTTATAACATAACTCTGCTCAAGATGGGCAAGCTTGACAGCGGACGGGAGGCCAAGAAAAGGGATGAAATGGGCCATCTTAGAAAAACGGTCTACCACTATCCAGATCAGTGTTACCAACAGAGGAAGGCAGGTCGGTAATAAGGTCCATCGAATTATGGGGTCGATCTGTGCACAAACTGCAAAAGACATAGTCCTGCACGTCTCTCGTGAAACTAGGTCACCAGTTTTGCCTGGAGATGAGCTCAAGAGTCTTGTGATGACCTGGATGTCTAGCGAATTTGGAATCATGCTTTGGAACCTGCTTTCTCTTAGGACGTGGGACAAATGTCCGCCCAGCTGGAAAACCTTTTACCTGAACCAGGGCTGCTGTGACAATCCGAGATGGCTCTATGATGTGCTGGAGCCCCTTCTCTCGATCTGAAACTTCAAAAGAATGGGACAGAGCGTCCGCTTGAGCGTTCTTCTCTGCAGGTCGATATTTAAGCTTGAAGTCAAAGCAAGAGAACAGGGCCCAATGAGCTTGACGGGGGCTCAGGCGATGGGCAGTCTGGAGGTTGGTTAAGTTCTTATGGACAGTATAAATTACTACCCTCCAGTAGGTACCTCCATTTCTCCAGGGGCAAAGTGTAATTCCTATCTTACCATTTTGCCCTGGGAATTTCTCTGCCTGAGAAAAGCCCCATCCCCATAGATGAGGCATCCACCACTACACCCCGATAATCTATACAGGGGCACAGCGAACCATCCTTCTTCTTGACCTTGACAAAGAACCCTGCCCTGGCTCGTGATGAAGATTTTCGGATGAACCCTGTCTCCAAATTTTCCTTTATGTATTTGGACATAGCCTGTGTCTCCCGGAGAGAGAGAGAATAGACCCAACTGCGAGGTGGTGTTAGGATCAGTGGACATGTGCCCGCTATGTCATGTGTTCGTCTATCCTTAAGAGGGTTGTCTAAGCGTATCCTCTGTTTTTCCTCTGATATACTCCTGATGATGGAGATAGACTTTCCCAGAGGATACGCCAGGATACGCTACCTCTTGAGATAGACAAAGCACGTGACAGCCGATCTGGGCAGACCAGATGGCTAGGGTGGAACCACCCGCATTGCCAAGCTGGCAGTACAGACAAATATGCAGACACAGGACACACCGGATGAAAGTAGCGGATCCAGGTGACAGATGCTGGGGACTAAGACACAGGTGCAGGTCACATGGTGCAGTGCACACAAAGTGGTAACTTGATGCAGGAACAGTAGCAGGTACAAACACGGGTTGGGTCAGGTTCACACTCAGGACAGAAACATTCAGCTGGGATTGCAGGATCAGACAGCAAGAACACTAGGACACAAGGACTCCACAGCGGGAACACAGGAACTAGGCTGGATAGGACAGGAACCAGGACAGAAAATTCAGGAATACTTTTGCACAGCAAACTGAGAAAAACCTTTGCAGGACCATAGGACCTTCATGCTCAGGTAGAGCACATGTGCACCAAGCCTCTTTAAGTGCCACAGGTGCGGAGTAATTAAGGCACAAGAGCCTTTAAATCAAGGAAAGTTGTGTGTGTCCCCTCTAGAGGCCAGATCTGTACTACATGCAGAGAGGACACAAGATGCTCCAGGAGGCCAGACCTGAAGGAATAGTGGCAGTGAGTGAACGCACAGTGGCTGGGACGCCCCACCGCCGTTACAGATAGATAGGAGATAGTTAGTTAGATAGATAGATAGGGAGGGAGATAGATAGGAGATAGATAGGAGATAGATAGATAGTTAGATAGATAGATAGATAGATAGATAGATAGATAGATAGATAGATAGTTAGATAGATAGATAGATAGATAGATAGATAGATAGGAGATAGATAGATAGATAGATAGATAGATAGATAGGAGATAGATAGATAGATAGGAGATAGATAGATAGATAGATAGATAGGAGATAGATAGATAGATAGATAGATAGATAGATAGATAGATAGATAGGAGATAGATATGAGATAGATAGATAGATAGATAGGAGATAGATAGGAGATAGATAGATAGATAGATAGATAGATAGCAAATAGATAATCCACGGCACTCACGGGGTTAAACGGTGAAAAAAGTAAGTGATTTATTGCAGCATTCCAAAACAAGACACGACGTTTCGGTAACCTCACGTTACCATCCTCAAGTGACACTTGAGGATGGTAACGTGAGGTTACCGAAACGTCGTGTCTTGTTTTGGAATGCTGCAATAAATCACTTACTTTTTTCACCGTTTAACCCCGTGAGTGCCGTGGATTATCTATTTGCTATTTGGGAACGATCTGTGGTCAGGATCCAGGACCGCTGGCACCCGAACATTTTTGAGCAGTGCTGCTTAGATTTTCTGTTACATAGATAGATAGATAGATAGATAGATAGATAGATAGATAGATAGATAGGAGATAGATAGATAGATAGATAGGAGATAGATAGATAGATAGATAGATAGATAGATAGATAGATAGAAGATAGATAGATAGATAGATAGATAGATAGATAGATAGGAGATAGATAGATAGGAGATAGATAGATAGATAGATAGATAGATAGATAGGAGATAGATAGATAGATAGATAGGAGATAGATAGATAGATAGATAGATAGATAGATAGATAGATAGATGATAGATAGATAGATAGATAGATAGGAGATAGATAGATAGATAGGAGATAGATAGTAGATAGGAGATAGATAGATAGGAGATAGATAGATAGATAGGAGATAGATAGATAGATAGATAGATAGATAGATAGATAGGAGATAGATAGGAGATAGATAGGAGATAGATAGGAGATAGATAGATAGATAGATAGATAGTTAGATAGGAGATAGATAGATAGATAGATAGATAGATAGATAGATAGGAGATAGATAGATAGATAGATAGATAGATAGATAGATAGGAGATAGATAGATAGATAGATAGATAGATAGATAGATAGATAAATAGATAGATAGATAGATAGGAGATAGATAGATAGATAGATAGATAGATAGATAGGAGATAGATAGATAGATAGATAGATAGATAGATAGATAGATAGGAGATAGATAGATAGATAGATAGATAGGAGATAGATAGATAGATAGATAGGAGATAGATAGGAGATAGATAGATAGATAGATAGGAGATAGATAGATAGGAGATAGATAGATAGATAGATAGATAGATAGATAGATAGATAGATAGATAGATAGATAGATAGATAGGAGATAGATAGGAGATAGGAGATAGGAGATAGATAGAATTATGTAATGCAGTAATACTGATATATGTTGCCCCCTCCCGGCCCCGGTATATCTCACCATCATAGATAACACCAGAGGAAAGATCCCGAGCGGGGGGCAGAGGATGAAGTTGATCACAGAGAACATCATATAACTGGGGTAATGTCCATGTCGGATGTGTGAAGCTGCTGGTGTGACCTCTGGATGCGGTTGTGGTGATGGTGGAGGATATGGCGGTGTCACATAGACCTCTGGATGCGGTTGTGGTGATGGTGGAGGATATGGCGGTGTCACATAGACCTCTGCAGCAGCTTGTGATGGAGGAGAGTTGGGTGGCGGTGTAGGGTCTTCTGGTGAGTATGGAGGCGGCAGGTCCCAGTAATCCGGAGGACGCAGCCCATACAGTGATGCTATAGGAGATGCTGAAATCCTGGCCGCCCCCCCATCAGATGGCGGGAAATAATCCCCCTGGAAGGCGGCGTTGTAGATGCAGTAGAAGTGATAGTTCTGGCCGGGTGGGGGCAGCTCCTCATACGGTGGCGGCGGTGGAGGGGGCCCATCTCCGGACATCTCCTGGAGGACCCACAATACCGGCTACTTCCTCCTCAATACATGGAGGCCTGAGGCTCTGCTACACCTCACACCCACTATGTCAAGAATGTCACTGTCACTCTCAACCACTTAAAGGGGAAGGAGACCATTTCTATGTACACGCATATAT